>CM014093.1:923938-983938 GCA_004119915.2 Collichthys lucidus | reverse complement strand
ACATTGCAGTAAGATGCAGCGTTACACCACGTCTTGTCTCTACTTGTTTCTTCCTTCTAATTGTTGTTTAAAATCCATTACTTTTTTGTGGAGGACATGGAAACTATGCAGTGGGCCCTATGTAGGAAAAAAGTGTGCAATGGTCCTGGTAACCTAAAGCTCCAGGTGCTTTGAATCCTGGTTACCTGGCTGAAGACAAACAATGGGATTAAGTTGCCAAAGCTCAGAAGTAGAAGTAGAACAGCTGTGGAGTAGCTGTGGTGTGCCTCAGAGGAGTGTCCTGGGGCTCTTATTATTTCTTTTGGCCATTAATTAGCATTCCCCACACCATGTATTTTTCCATGATCCCAGGAACCTTTTTGAGTTTTGAGCAGAAACACCAGCTGCCAACTCTGAGCATGTTTGATAACATATGTTAGGAAACTGTTTTAATAGGTCATGACGGATCTGGAATTGGGCTTCATCCTGCCCATCAACCATGCTGAGCACATTAAGTTTCAGATCATTTCATCTCAGAGCTGGAGCTTCTTCTGTCATTCGCACGGTATAAAATCTACTAAATCTAAATCCAGCAGCCAAAAATGTCCTCAGTCAAATCATGACCTGGGAAAGAAACATGTTCTCTCTTTGGCTTCTCATCGCCATTATGACTATACTATTGATTTACCTGCTTTCCAGTCATTTTACATACATCCTGCATGCTTACTACATCCAAAGTTCCTTAGCAACAGGGACCCTGTAGGAGCAGGTTTTTTCTTTGTGTCCAAAAAGATTGTCATTACCTTTTTGTATAGGTTACTATGGGTTAAACAGTACAGTTTAATAATTAAAGATAATTTAATTCCACCCAATTCACTTTACACACTTGAGGGACCACCAGCTTTTTCAAACTTGATCTTTGAAACACTTACTTATTAGTCCGCAGGTGTTGGAAGGAACTTAGTAGTCCTGACAGACTGTCCTGCCAAACTTCCACCATTGTGAGGTAACACAGTTATTCTCACCATTGAAAGAACAGTTCATACCATGCCGTTAACCAAACTTCCCAAAGCCTCAGAAACATCATCTCTATTTCATCTCAACTGAGCCATCTGCCATCACCATTTCCCCCTGAACCTTGTAATAAACCTTTTACATTAAAACCCCCGTTGTCTGATACTGCACTTCCGTCTGTCCTTACCAATAGCTCTCAAGTTCATCACTGTGGCAATACTTGATTAATGCAGATGTTATTTTACCTTTATGTCTGGAATTAAGAATTATATTGCCAGTGACTGCTTCACTGTAAATGTTGTACAAACACTTCCAATATCTCTAATGGTTTCACTGTGTGTGTGGCATTAATATGTTAGTATGTATCTTCCTCTGAGCTCCATTGTTGTCTAAAAACATTCACATTAAATACACATCAATGAGCCAACTCTGTTAGAATGGCTGATATGTCCATGAACACACACTGCAGTTTATTTTGATTCAGTCCTTCATACACTGTCCTGCTGCCTGAAATACTCACTAGAGCACCCACTGTGCATTAATCCACAGCCAAAAATAGTCCCCAACTGATGCAGTATTTCCTGTTTGAGTAATGTTTGATTAAAAACTACAGAGTTAAGCTGTCTTAGAGAATTAAAAAATAAAGACTATCATCACCCTAATACTTTAAAAGAGTTCCAAAACTTTCTGTTGAATATTAGAAAGCTCTGGTCCATGTGGCTACTTTTTCTCCAGTCCAAGCACAAGACTGATAATCTTGCTGATTTTGTGTGTCTCCAGACTAAACATGGTTATTATGAGGAAAAACAGGAAACATGCTGTGACTTGAATGTCCCTGTAGCAAATCTGTATAAATGCTCCCACTTACATGGGCCCCAAAGGAACTGTCAGCATTTACTCAACTCGCTGCTCCACTGAAGCCTGCCAAAACTGAATAATTAAATAGCTGTGTCTGTGTGAAAAGTCACTCCCATCATTAGATCATTACACATGTTCACATTTCTACGATGATGTTCACACACTGAAAAACAAACTCGCTGTGAAGTTTTTATGTTCGGTGAGCGTGTGTTGGACTGGTGAAATCACACTAACAGGTGGAATATTTCAGTGTCATGTTTCTGTCTATGTAGCTGAGAGTGTGCGTGTGAACCCATCCCTCTTTTCTGTTTGGCAGATTATGTCATGATTTGTTGTGTCTCTATTATTTTGTCCACCTACTGTAAATCACAAAGGCACTTAGGAACTTATGACCTGTAAAACATTTATGTGGGCTCTGATCTGAAGTGTTGAGCTCTCTTTACTTAGTTGAGTGGTTCTTGTCATGAGATGGATTACTACAGTAGTTGAATAGAGGCATTTACTGCATGTCAGCACTACCTCTGAACAACACAAGTGATGGTCTCAAACACATTAAGAAGACAAGAAATTACACTAATTACCTTTTGATATTATTTTGAAATATTAATTGAAAATCATTCCAGGTGACAATCTCATAAAGCTGACTGAGAATGAAGAGAGTGCAGAGCTGTCATCAAAGAAAAGAATCTAAAATATAAAACAGATTTGACTTTCTTTCTTTCAGATTTGACATGTTTTATGTTTACCACATAATTCCATATGTGTTATGTCATAGTTCTGATGTTATCAGTGTTACTCTACAATGTAGAAAATCATATTAAAATTATTGGATGAGGAGTTGTGTCTGATTGGTACTGTATATATGTACTAGTTCCATACCCTGAATGGTGTTAGGCCCAGCCAAAATAAAGAAACATAAACACGTTACCCCAAGGACAACAAAAGAATAAGTCTCTATTAAAGCAATATTACATCACACCGAGGGTATGCTTTACTGTTTTTATTGGCATGACAGTGATGCGGTCAGGACTTTCTAAAGATCGTAGAGGTTCTCCAAACTGAATAAATCCAACACATATGGACAAGTCTGTGAACTTCACACATCACGTGTATTTTTAAGCTACTCATTGGCTCATGTACATAATCTAATACATCTAATGACAACATAAGATACAAAAAAAACAAATTATATATATATATATATATATATATATATATATATATATATATATATATATATATATATATATATATATATATATCAAACTTTAAATTTCGAAATTGAAGGGTGACCTCCAGTGTTATTCATACACTGTTATAATTTTTTATGATGTGACAATGTGGAAATGGGGGAGTAATATTTTCAGTGATGAGTCAGGTGTACTGTCATACTGAGCACATTCTAATTGGCTAGCTGAACAGTTAGATTGCTTGGTCAGAAATACTTTAATTTAACTTACTTAAGTTGTATATGAGTTGGTTGTTCTGCTTTGTAATTGCACTCAAGTGCTGACCACCATTAACTGGAACCTGTCCATCATGTTTGAGGGTGATGGACATGAGTAAATGTGGTGAGCAGTGAGAAGATGCTGATAATGACATTCATCAGACAACTTTACTTTTTTTTTATTCAGAGTGTGTGATACTACATTCTGGATGCATCAGACTATCCAAATACAATAAATCTAAAATATTTTCATAAAGAATTTGGGCAGAAAAGAGGAGGGTCAAAGTAATAATTTGAAGCAGAAAAGGGGGACAGGGGAGAGAGAGCAGTCTAGTCCTACAGCAGCATAACTAAGGGATGACCTGAGCCAGCCCTAACTATAGGCTCTATCAAAAAGGAAAGTCTTAAGTCTACTCTTAAAAGTGTTGACCGTGTCTGCCTCCCGAACCCAGATTGGTAGTTTGTTCCACAGAAGAGGAGCCTGATAGCTGAAAGCTCTGGCTCCCAATCTACTTTTGGAGGCTATAGGAACCACAAGGAACCCAGTGTCCTGAGAGCGCAAATCTTAATGTTTAAAGAATATCTGGGCTCAGACTGAAGCAACTATATCAAATCAAAAATCAAATCAATTTTATTTCTATAGCCCAAAGTCACAAAGTACATTTGCCTCGGACGGCTTTACAATCTGTACAGGGAGTGACACCCTCTGTCACTCTCTGGGATCCCTCTCCCAGGACAGACAGACGTGCAATAGATGTCAGGTGTACAGAACAAATTAACAGAAACATATTGTACTATGCTAAATGACTAATTGAGGCAGTCAGTATCACAGGTGAGTCTACAGCAGGGGGTCAAATACATTTTAGTTCAGGGGCCACATACAGCTCAATTTGATCTCAAGTGGGCCAGACCAGTCAAAATGTACAAATAAATAAATCATGCTTGTTTCTCTTGTTTCTTATCCAGAAAACTGTTGAACCAGAACAGAAAAGATACAACTGCAAGTGACTGAGCTTTAAATCAACTGTGCGTTTGGTTCAGTGTGATATGGCTCAAATTTCTCTTCACAGGGGGGATATTTTGGTCTGTAACTACTGGGAGATTTTCATTATCGATTGATTATCTGGTCTCTGTTCAGAAAATAGTACACTAGTTAATGTTTTCTTTAACGTTATTTTTACACTTTGCAAAGTAGCTGGATTGGACCCACTGATGGGCCGGTTTTGGCCCATAGGCTGTATATTTGACACCCCTGGTCTACATTGAGTTCTACTGAGGCTATTATTATTATTATTATTAGAGCTAAAGTTTCATCTTTTCATGTGTGTGTGTTTCTATGGTTACCTTCATGTTCTACGCATGTGTTGTATTTGAGTCCTTGTCCTCGTTTTGTGCTCGGCCCCTGTGCTTTCATCTTGTGCCAACATTCCACAACTTATCACAGACTTATCACAGACACATTATTATTTTTTATGATGCTTCCTGAAAACGACTCAGACTTCCGTTTGTCTCAGAAACATTTGCGATACTTTCACTCTAACACTCAAAGGTTGTTCAGTTTCTCCCAAAGTTGTCTCCACATGACCACACCCAGCTGTCTGTTAATGTCATGAGACCATTATTCATTAGTCCCTACTCTGATTGGCTGGCAGCACCTTTGGCCCCCACTTCTTCCTTTGACGCAAACAATTGCTGCTTAGCCAGAGAAAAGATGCTTGTCAGTATACAAACAAACCTGGTTACGAATTATTTACACACTAAATAACACTATTTGCTCCAGCTGTGACGTCATCTGGAGGGGGCAGCTCCTGGGGATAATATGTGGCTCCTTAGCTGCTAAATGCTTCACTGTTCACACTGTCTTTTTACTGCTGAGTTTGATAACCAAAGCTTTAAGAGTGAACTACAACAAACATGTTGTAGCCAGACAGCCATACAAGCAGCACCTTTCACACGGCCACGTCGTTTTCATGGTGTCATTGGCACAAGGTTATTTGTGTTAACATTGGTTATAGTTTATTGCTATAGTTTGTTGTGTAATTTTCACTACACTATGCCTCATACTTAACCAGTGATGGAGTGTGACTAATACACTCGCTGAAAACACATGGTTTTGTTCACCAGCAGCCAGGTCAGCATAACAGGTCAGCTCACATCCAAAGTGTCCCTGTTGTCTTTGTAAAAAGTATATTTTCATTTATTTAGTCTAAATTTAGATTTAATGACAACAAAAATGTGCAAAAACTGAAGTTGTTCTAGTAATGGAATGACACAACGCAAAACATGAAACATCAGCTCGTTTGTACCAATTAGGAGTTCATGCATTTTTCAGAAAGAGTTTAAGAAAGAAAAAAGTGAGTTCATGAAATTTGAAAAATGTGTCAGCTCATTAGAATATCATGAGTTAGCTTCAAATAGCGTAAACACAGTGAAACAGGAAGCAGCACTGTGCTCCCACAGGTTGCTCGGAATGCTGTGTGACCATGTACGCTCTACAGTCTGTGAGACAGGTTCAAGTGTGCTCTGATGAACTTAACATGTGTGTGCTGAGGCCCACGGGGCACCGGTGTGGGCGGTTTGGGCCCTAAACAGGCTACAGGGAGAAACACTGAAGGACCCCCACATTCAGGCAACAAACACCCCCCAAGGCCTGTCACAGCCTGTCACCTGTCCTCTCGTGAATACAGAAAGCTTCCATACTGACAGACAGCAGCGCGCACGCGCGCACACACACACACACACACACACACACACACACACACACACACACACACACACACACACACACACACACACACACACACAAAGACTGTTCGGTTGGCCTGTTGTTGCAGTTTCGCCCCCGCCCCCCTCTTCCTCCCCGTCTCTTCCTCTCATAGGAGCCTATCACCATCCCGCCTACTGTTTGGGTATTGTGATGTTCTCTCGCGACATTTGCCTGCCCTCCAAAATAAAACCAGACGAGATCGATGACATCTCGCGAGGTCTCGCTCGGAGGGAGCCCACCCTTCAGTGATGCCGACTGCAGTGTGTATAATAACAGCGAGGGGAGCTCCGGGAGTCTAGGAGGAGCTGCGGCAAGGTCGACGACAGCATCCTGTTCTGAACGACAGAAAGAGGCGAGGCGGGCGGGATTAGGTCCGGCGGCTAGCGAGCGAAAGTCAGAGGAGGACTTTTGGATTTACTGTTGGAAGAAGAAGATAAAGAAGAGGAGGAGAGTGGTTAAAAGTTCCCAGCCTGTAGCCTCATATTGCAAGGCAGCTAGCGAGCTATCCTTCACCACAAACGTTACTAACGTTACCGTGTGCCCCCCTCCCGCACCTCTCCTGGCAGACCGCTGTGCTTGTCCCTGTGAATTGGAAGCGAGTCGTACATCTGTCACGGGGCACCTCCCGGACTTTCACACTTCCCTCCGTGACTTTTACGAGCCGTAGCGTGGCTTTTTCCCACACGGTGTCACGTTCGTTTGTGTTTTTTGTGCCATGTCAGCGCCATCCTCCACGTCTTCCGGCCCGGCGGACAGCGCCGCGACGGAAACCGATTTTTTAACCATGGATTCGGGGCTGAGGCCGCCCGGTCCGACGCCCAGCCTGAGCCGATTCCAGGTGGATCTAGTGGCGGAGGCTGCGGGCGCTACCGAAGATAAGTCACCGAGCTCCGACGCCTCCACCACTGTCCCATCCAGCGATAAGGCGACGCCCACCGCTCCTCCAGAGGGTTCGGGTGTCGGCGGAGAGGAAGCCAAAGGCCGGTTTCGGGTGGTGAACTTCGCGGATCCGAGCGGAGCGGGTTGCGCGGCCTCTCCGGAGGCACCGCCGACCGAGGGGGTACAGAACGGTGACACGGTGATGAGCGAGACCAGCTTGCATTCGTCCACAGGGGGCCAGCAGCATTATCACTATGACACCCACACCAACACCTATTACCTGAGGACTTTTGGCCACAACACCATCGATGCCGTGCCCAACATCGATTTCTACCGACAGACAGCAGCCCCGTTGGGCGAGAAGCTCATCAGACCCACCCTGTCGGAGCTGCACGACGAGCTGGACAAGGTAAGCCCCACACATGGCCGAGAGAAACGACACGACACCAGAGTAGGAATCAGTGAATTCGTGTCTGTTTCCAGAGACCCGTCCATCCACAAACACAGAGCGAATCAGTCCGGGTCATGTGCTGTGTGTGCACATGTGCAGCAGAAACAACATGTGCTGCACAGTGAGCATTTAGGCTGCTTTGTGTTTCTCAGCACTGACAAAGCGCTCATGAAAATGACTGGATGCTGTCTCCAGGTGTCGGCGATGCCTTCGCGTCGCCCCTGAATTCATCATCGCAGCCTCAGCTCTTTCCTGCACTGACTCCAAGCCTCGTTTGTTGCTTTATAAGGGTGTAATGAAATGATCCTTATGATTCCATATGGACAGAAGAATGTGGATGCTTAAACATTGCCCCCATATGTGCCAGCTGATGCAACACCATGTGCTGTTTTTAGGGCTTTCCTCTCCTTCAGCAGGGCACTGATCATATTGGTGCTCTGATGCTCTGTTTACAGTCTATGAATGTGTGGGCCTGGGTATCCACATACTTTTGGCCATAAGGGGCTACCTATAGCTCATCTTCTACCAACAGTTTTACAAATGTCCAAAAGTATGTGGACAAGTGTGTCCCTACAGTGTAGTGATTTCTCCCCCTGATCTGATTGATCTGCTGACTTGAGCTCAGTTTGGCATAGATGAGCTTCAATCATGTGTCGTCATACAGGCAAGCTGAACAGCCGCCGGCCGTTCTGATTGCCCTCTCCTCTGCATGTTCTCCTCAGTGAAATCAACTGCTGGGTTTTGGTTGGAAGGACACTCGGGCCACAGCTGCATGTGACTGATGACGGCTCTTGGAGATGATTGTATGGTAGCCTTTTAATTGTCAAGGTTAAATTTTGATAAACTTCAGAGTGACTGCTGGCAGCAGTAGCCCGGCTAATGCATCACAGTCCTGATGAATTTCCGCTGGTTACTCACTCTGAAACAGAGAGCTGGTACTGTAAACATCTCGGCTATGAATAGAAGACATTCATCTAGCGAGTACGTAATCTGTGGCTGCCCCTTTTTTAACTGCATATCCCTAAATGTGTTTTTCCAAATTAGATATCCAGTCCTTTGATGCAGATGAATATCATGACTGATAACATATGTGGATAACAGCATGATTCAGTGCAGCATTGTTTATGTAGCTGCTAGACTGTGTTCTGTTAAATGTCTAGTAACTGAGTCAGCTGCTATAAAAGAACATTGATCAAGTTTAATCAATGTTCTTTTATAGAGTCTGTACCGGATCTTAGAGGGTCACACATACTCCAAAACATTCCATCTTTATCATATTATAATAAAGCTTATTGTAATTTATTTGCATGTGTGTAATGTATCTGTCTCTGAGCAGCAGCTCTCACTTGTTCTTCAGAGGTGGCAGAGATCATTGAATTAGTTAAATGACATGACGCAAATCGCTGATCTATCGCCGCATTAGTCCAATCACTCAGCCCTATAATACACTGACAGCTGCTGTAGAAGATCTTGTGTACTTTGATCACAGCATTTTCACATATATTTTATTTGACATTTAATAATTCAGAACTTTGGCCTCTTGGTATTGTAGATAAAGTATCTCCAGTCCATGAAACCCACGAATCAGATCACCACTGGTGTTTTTGATAAGAGGTAAAAACCTGCCCAGGCCTTTGTGTGTGACAGGTGTTAAATATGTTTAGATTTAGACGATAAGGCACAGTGGCTCATTGATCAGTTAAGCATTAGAACTATGCAGCGTTTTAACACCTGTTGTCATGGTAAAAAGTTCTCCCTGCACTCTGGTGACAAACCATGAGGTTCTTCAACGCACTGAACGAGATGTTTAGGTCTACTTTTTATGCTCGGCGAGTAGAACTGAGTGTACAGAGATGAAACTGATATCGACCTTCTTCAAACCTCCATCAAGACATTCTCGTGCTCTGGTAACCACCTGCTGTAGTTCAGGCGGAGAGTCATGTTTATTGCAACCGCCCTGTGCCAGTGTTAAGTAAGTGGTAAGTAACACCAACAGGAAGTAACTAAGCCGCACCGGCAGGAAGTAACTTCCTGTTGCCACATCTTCATGCCCTCACCAGCTACACGATTGGAATTGGACTGTTGGTGTGTGTTCAGTGTACATCCTTGATGTTGTTGAATGTCAGCACTGCATGTGTCCTGGTGAACAGAACAAACAGGTTTAATGTTCTGTGATGGATTACCCAAAATTGGCACTGTCCATGTCTCTGCAGGCCGATTTTTATTTTTATTTATTTATTTTTTTTTTTTAAATTATTATTATAATTTTTTTTTATATATATCAACAAACTGAAACACTATGATCTGGTTTAGAAAGTGCTGCAGGAGCGATTATGTTGTGTGGTGTGTATGGTACTTTGTTAGAGGCCCAGTTGGGTCAGTCCAAGATAACTAGCAGGGCTTTCCCATCGATCCTGTTTGCTACGCTGACTAAAACCGCTTTGATTTGCATTCCATTACCAATTTAAACAAGTTGTGCCGAGCTGCTGAGTCAAACGGAATCAAGCCAAGCTAGCACATGTGTATGGAAAAGCTTTATATACTGCTCTGGTGATCACATGACGGCAGAGTCTACATGGCTCACATTCCAGTGGCGGCAGCAGTCATGGACAGAGGAGTATCCGATAAAGAAGCTGGCTTCATGCTTTGCACTGGCACTAATACAGCCGCTCCACATACAAATAACGGAAACACTTCAGTCATCAGTACGAGTGCTGGCTGCTTCACATGGACCACTTCTCTCCTTCCCAATTGAATGAATCCAATTTGGCAACAAACAATGCACTGAGAAAATGATCTGGGTTCATTTAGAAGCTGTTCTGTAGCTTGGAGTCAGCTCAGATGTTACCCCATCGTGTATCAGTGTCCATCTTGAGTCCAACATGTAAACCAAAGTGGTCATCATGATGTTGAGGTGAGTTTTTTTTATTTTTTGAAAAGCAATGACTGGCCTACCGTCCACGGCCCGAGCCGTCATGAGAACTGATCGTTAGTAAATCATTTGTGCATCCTTATATGAGTAGTGATGATCTTGCTGAACTACTTTTTTCACTTTATCAAATTAGTGAGCTGAAATATCAGCCTGTTCAAGGGAAGGCCATCATGTGGAATGCTAACATTCCACAGTGAGATATGACTCTGAGGAGAAATGGCCAGCAGCACACACACTACGCACACCACATCTCTCATTTCAACTTCAAATATGATCCATGGCAAACGTCACAATATACTGTATGTATCAGCCACTGGGGTAGGTGTAAAAAGACTCAAATATCCTGCCTCAAATTCAGTGGATAATTCTGAAGACATGAATGTAAGAATGCTTTACAATCTATGCAATAATCAGCCTCAAAAACAGTATTGGCTGGGCTCTAATTGGTCTAAGAGGTGGCATATAGTGTTGTCGTTTCATACTCGATATCAGTACCCAGGAAAATATTCGATACTCGAAACTAGGGATGGGCATTCGAAAAAATTTCTTTGATCGATCATCGGGAAAATTAACGATAATTAATCGATTAATCATTATTTTTTTTTTATAATAAAAGTGGAATAAAAATACAAATATGTTTTTTCCTCGATGAAATCTTTATTACAAGAACAGTCCAACTCTAATGGCAGTTAAGCCCGACGTTCAATGGCTAAACTTAATATGCGGGGCGGCGATCATATTAAACAATAACTTAAAAATGATAATACTTTGGTCAAAATGTACTTAACTTAAAACTGTGTCGAGAAAGACGGGGGAAAGTAAGGGAGAGATTACGTAACAATTCATTACTTAACAAAGCCTCATAAAAACTAACTAGTAACTCACATACAGGCTACATTGGTGATGGACGCCTAACAGTAAATTCAGCACCAGCCTACTGATTTTTGTTGAGAAAGATAAGCATGTTAACGTGCTCTGGAGTCAGACGCGAGCGCAGCCTGGTGACCGTCAGTCCAGCAGCTGAACACACCCACTCTGAGGGGACTGACGTTTACGAAGGTACCTCCGCGCTAACTTGGCCAGTCTGGGGTGCACTGACGTTAACCAGGGTCGGATGCACATTGTTTAAGTGGTACATCATTGGAGTGTTGTAATTATACACGGCTTTGCAGTGTTTCCAGTAGGGATGTGACTTTTGATCAAAAACACTATTCGAAATTCGCTAAAAGCTATTCGAAATTCGATTAGAAAATCGACAGAACCCCGCCCGCCCCCACCCACACACCCAAACGCGCGCACACATGACAGACAGGGTGAAAGCGGTAACGGTTTAATGAGTCAATAAACAATGATAAACAAACTTCCATTCACATCACATAGCCAACAGTCTCGAACAATAATATAGGCTTCCAATTTTATTATTTATATTTACTATTATTTACTATTTACGTCTGTTAAAAGGAACTGCCCGTTTAGGGAACGATATTAAAAGTGTTAGAACAGAGTAGTCGGAATTGGCTAGAACCATGTTGCTGGCGTTACGTTTTCATCACGAAGTTTTTCCAGCCTGCTAGTGATTGTTTTTCGACATGGAACTCTGTATTCAAGCTCAAGAAAGTTCATCAACTCTCGAAAGCCTTCTTCTTCCACAAAGCTAACAGGCAGCATATCTTTAGCTATCATCTTAGTGAGGAGAGTTGATATTTTTTCGGCACGGGCGGCATTCAACTTTGATGACCTCATCATGAAAGCGGCAACTGACTGCTGGCCCGAAGTCACTTCTACTGGATGTTTCGCTTTCAGGTGGTTGTGCATGGTGGTGGTTTATTTGTGGTATGCCAGCTTTACCTGACAGATGTTGCATTCCACTTCATTTTCATTTATCAAAGTAAATGAGGACCATACGGAACTTTTGCTACGTCGCTGCATCTCTGCATCACACTACACGTTACCGGCCGCTTGCAATTCTTCTTCTGTTATTTTGACTACCTTTACTGTACGATAGCGGCACCCTCTGGCCGAATTAATGCAACAGAGTATGTTAGGAACTAGGAAACGCCTTTCCGTGCTCATTTTTTTTAGTGGAATGCAACGTAAGCCAAAATGGCATTCGAAATTACTATTCAATATTCGAACTCGTCATGAATATTCGACTATTCGAAAATCATGTCCCATCCCTAGTTTCCAGTGAACTTTGTTATTATTTTATTCTAAATGGTCCGACGCCACACTTCGCCGTGACCTCTTCATGATTAGTTTTGAAATCTACGGAAACTTGCAGGTAGCTGAGTATACTGTTTTCTAAGACAAATATCGCCCCCCGGTTGGTAAAATGTTTCTTTGCTGCCAGACATTGAAACTCATTGCATTGCTTTAAGACTCACTCTATACAGCACCTTTTTATTTAATACCAACGTTTGATCGATTAAAAAAACAAAAAAAAAAAAAAACGTGATCGACACTATTCTTAACGATCAATTATCGATTAATCATGCCCATCCCTACTCGAAACCATTTTTAATACTGCAGAGCTAAAAAATGACAAATACTTAAAGGCATAAAACATTTTTTATTAACATGAAAAACACAAAATCTCAAGATGGAACATGCTTTCTCAGCAGAACCACAGATGCTAGTTAAATAATCAGAAAATGTTTCCTGCTGACTTGGACTTGTATTTTCGGTGCTTGTCAAACAGAAGAGTTGCTGTGCTTCTGTTTAGTTGTAGGTCGAGTTTTCTCTGCTTCACTCTGCAACAGTAAGAGAAAACATTTGAGTAACGTTAGCCAGCTAAAGGTTGCTAGCCGCGGCTAATGGCTAATAAAAAAACACATTAATTGAGCAGTAGCATGCTAGCCACAGCTAATGACCAACAATCAACATTAATGTGGGCCAGTAATAAGTCTAATACATTCAGTTAAATGAAGAACGGGAGCTTTAATACATTCAGTTAAATGAAGAACGGGAGCTTTACTAACCTGTCGGAATTCATCATCATGAATGCTTGAGTGTCGCTCCTTCAGATGTTTGGCCAAGTTAGTTGTGCAGCTCGGCTTTGTTGCCACCGTATTAAAGCACTGTTTGCACACAGGCTTGGCCTGATCTTTCGTTTTTTTCTTCTTCGTTTGCCTCATATTCAAAATATTTCCAAACAAGGCTTTTGCCTTTTTCATTTTCCACCAAGACTGGCTGCTCTGGCCTTCCTGCAGCCCCACTGGCCATACTGTGATGTAGAAAGACATCTGCTGCCCTAAGCCACACGGTTACTACTGGAAATTGTATGACTATTAAGGCCATCGATATACAGGATGTGATGCAACACAATTGATCTGCATGCTGCTGCTGTTTTGGGAGTAGTAAATCATCAGCAAGGGTTGTGTAAGCTGCTCCTGCTCTTTGCCTTTTGTAAGTTTGATTCAGCTATCAAGGGTTGGGAATGTTTCCTGGATTTCTCTCTGAAATTTTCCAGATAGCTCGATAAGCCTGTTTCCTGGAACAGGTTAGAGCTTGAGATGTCAAGGTCTACTAGAGTGTCTCGTATGTCCCTGAACGTAAGCAGGATACCTTTTGTACAAGATAACTTCCTCCAGTCAGATGAAAGTAAATGAAAAAATGGTGAAAAGCAATCCTCTTCCCGTAATCTCTGAAACAGCTGATGAGTAGTTCTCATATCCAG
Source organism: Collichthys lucidus (assembly GCA_004119915.2). Taxonomy (NCBI): domain Eukaryota; kingdom Metazoa; phylum Chordata; class Actinopteri; family Sciaenidae; genus Collichthys; species Collichthys lucidus. The sequence continues at coordinate 969,935 of CM014093.1, read as the reverse complement.
CCATCAAGTAGCTTGTGATGAAAAGCTGCTCTCATATTTTCTCAAGGTTGTGTAACTGAAAGAGTGTTCCTATTGTGTTCCTTAGTCCTGATATATTGGCTCCTATTGGCAAGCATGTAGCACAGAATTAAGGAGTCAAGCCTGTTTCATCACCACAAAATTAGTGCTGCGAGCAGATATATGCGATCAACTGATTGATGACAGAATTTAATTAGCTGCCGAGGTTAACTCACATCCACACAGGCAGCCGCATGGCTCGATATCTGGGAAATAGCTTTTGGACTTTGAAATCCAGGAGGTCTGCGGTGGTTTGAAGGTCATGGTGACCGTGGTGCTTTCTTTGTATCATGTCTCAACCCCCCACAACCACCTCCCCAACCATCAGTGACGTGTGCCTTGATCGAAATGTGGAATGGAAATTCCACTGTACTAATTGACTGTTGCCCATGGACTTTTTCTCAGCAATCAATGAATCATTCAGCGTACTGTCAGGCAGTTAAAGAGGCTGAGCGCTGCTGTGTTTCCCCTCGTTACAGCTGAACACTTCAGGTTCTTCATGTAACCTGATACTGGCAGTGATGGGGAGTGCCACAACAGGACAGTTGGGTGTATTTGGTAGGATGGAGCATGGACTGGATCAGGTGGCAGCAGCCACACCAGCAGTTTGCTGTGGGTGACAGGGCAGATTTATTCAGTCCAGAGTGGCCAAGCATGAATGTGCCATGCTTAAATATTGATGGTTGCTCCACCCGCTTCTGAAAATGCTGGAACATCATGTGAAGTCTGTTAGAAGGCTAAAAGAATGTCACATGTCCCAGCATCAGTAGTCTTACTACACTGTACTCATCTTACTACACTGTACTCATGATGAATCAAATGTTTTATTTTACTGGAACAGGGACTGCCCCTCTCCAGTCACATGTCATGTAAACTTCTATAAATAAAGGAACAAGGAACTGCCCTGCGCCTCTCTGCTATCTGTAGCTTAGATGTTGCAGTGGCAGGGTGCCCTTTGTACAAAGTAAAGCTCTCGTGTCTGACTCTCATTTGTTCTGGTCTCTCACAGGTGTCGAGTAAGTTGGTAAACTCCTCACAAAGTCATACCTCAAACTTTCAGAGTAACACTGCTTGTGCCACTTGTTGCACCACTCTGACCAGGAGACAAAGTGACAGTTACTGGACTGTGGTAAAAGCTGAAGTGTGATGTAAGGTGGCCCTGCCAACTAATGTTAGCTTTCCATGAAATGCTTTTATTGTTTTGGTCTATAAAATGGCAGCACTCTGCATTTTGGTAAATGCGAGTACGGCCTCCCAGACTCAAGGGCATGGCTTCTTTAAAAGAGCTGTTTTTTTCCATCTAATAACCCTAAACTGTTTAGTTTACAATGAGCCCAAACAGAGAAAAGCTGGAACCAGACAATATTTGGCATTTATGTTTGACAGGAAAATCAAATCAATCATTATTTTACTGGTTCAGCTCACTTAAACCACAGCCGTGTTCAGAAAAAGTGTGATTGAGAAATTTGAACCCGAGCTTGTTAGTCGACCGTGATGTCACTGTTTGCTCATTCACTGATGAATTGCTCATTTATTAAGCTCCTGTTTGAACCGTGCCTTCTTTCTTCCTTTAAAATCTCTACATGTATTTTTCTGTCATGAGTATTATTGCAATGGTTTTGCACCAATTATATGAAGTCCCCTGATTTGTCAGGCCATTTTCCCCTCATATATAATAGCACAATATATATCAATATTGCAGTACAAGATGACATCTAGCAGGAGAATCTGATCTATAGTGTTGATGTTCTGGTGGTGGTCTGCAAATCACTCAACAAATACCCTAAAATTGCTGTTTATGTCATGTTTGTCTTTGTGTCCTCAGCTCTGTGTTTCACATGCTGCTGTTGCAGAATAACATTGGTAGCATTGGCAGTGGACCATTAACAAAAAAAGCAGCCATTGGGTTGAACAGAGCTGTGCTTTGATTTTGGACTGTGATGTGGACATGTTGTGTTGTCATGACATGATTCAAGTCGCTGTAGGTGGACTGTATGTGCAGAGATTATCTCAGATGAGCAGAATGTTGCTGCAGTGCAGAGCTCTGCAGTAATTGATGCCTCTGTATTTTAGTTTCAGCATTATCTGATCTCACTGATCTCCAGTTAGAGTCTGAGTGATTTGCAACGTAGAAAACTCAGATATTTGTATCCTGGCTTTATTAATGTGCCCGTCGCTGCACATTCTGCGTCTGCATGTGGCAGCTGAGAGCTCTTTTCTGGGCGCTCCTTGCGTTCGCTGGTAGACTTCGTGTGAGCTAAATACAAGCTCAGACATCTTCCCTTTGTTACCATCCCTGCTGCAGTGTTCTCACACTGATTGGTCAGATGTCACACACACACTGCATGAATGTGAATAATGTCTGCCACCTCATCTGTAACTAACGCAAAGCGTCAGGCTTCGTTCAGATTCCACAGCTGGACTTGATGCTGAAATGAACGCATGCCTCTCTGCACTGACCCGCATTATTGTCGTATAGTGTCCCCTCAGCGCTCAGCGGTCCCTACAGTTGGCCTCCCGTGCGTTACATGTAGGTCAGTCAGTGTGGCCCTCGTTCACACAGGGGGGGGTCTGCTGGATGGGATGTGTTTGTAATCCTAACACAGGACTGTAGATGACATGCCCTGTGTGTTTGTTCTGTAACTTTATGTTTGATGGTGAATAGTTGCACACTAACTGAGACATTTTTTTTTACTTATTGAATAACTGACAAAATGGAAGTTTGGTGCTGTGGCCTGAATACATAGCGTCTGCAGCACTGAGTATTTCTGCAGCAGTAGAGTATCTGTGCCATTTTTAGATTTATTTATTTCTAAAGTCCCCCCCCCCTGTGTTCACATTGTACACAGAAACAGGAAGCGAGAGACGCCCTGGGCTTCTGGTGTGGCCTTTGACAGGAGAGGGAGTCCTTTTGTCTCAGCATCAGCCATGGCCCTGATGGCCTTACAGCTGTTGTAAGACACACAGACACACACACACACACAAGCTGGCAACAGCTTGTAAACCACCGTGTTTGTGTGTGTGTGCTTTTTGTCTGCAGGACCTGGTTTCCTCCTTATTCTCTCATCCAAGTGCGTCACACAGTCTGATGTCAGAAATAGCACGATGACCCCACCCCGACTCCCGAGACCATTTGTACCAGCTTCCATGTACAGTGATTAAAGTGAGAGCACACGGGAGGGTGCGCTTATTTTGCCCCTAACCTTTAAATAAAGTGCCGTGTCAGCAGCTGCCGCACAGAATCCAAGCAAGCAGATTTCTTCAGATATGAATGTGTGTGTCTTCAAAATAATCTGCTCGCGCACATGTTGGGTCACACGGTTTAAACATTTCTTTACGTTGTTGTTGTTGTTGTTGTTTGAAGGAACAAAGAAAAACATTCAGTTTGTAATATGTTTGTCTTTCATACACACAGCTGGCTACTTCTTTGTAAAATAACTCCACTGAAGAGATGAAAAATCTATCGCACACTACTTATGTTAACTAAAAGGCTCAAGCGTTCATTCATATTTTCTTAGGTAGGTTTTTTTTCATATTCAGTTCCAGTGTGCGATTATGTTTGGGTGGAAACCAATCATCTGTTTGAGTTTCTCCTGTTCATATTTGTACATGCAGTTTTAAATGACATCACTGGAGAACATGGTAGCAGTAGCTACAGTGAGATCAGATTAGCTCCTGTCAGATGGGCTCTAATTTGCAAACACTGGATGTATTGACTGAAGCACACATGCTAGGGTTTAACAATTATTGGTCGCCTGCTGGCCTGAGGCCAGTGTACACTGGAGCTTATTGCTGACTGGAGCAGTGAATAAAAACTTAAAGAAGTCCATGCAAAGATCACATTCAGCCTCTATGTTTAGTCACTTCTGAGCAGACCCCCGACCCCCGACACCTGACACCCAGCTCCCCGTGTTGGAGACCTTTGGAGAACGCATACGTCCAAAGTTCAGCTATTCACCTCTACAGAGCTGACAGTGAAAGTGTGACGCTAACCACCAGTATTCTAGATTTGAAGTACAACAACATTAAATCCATGTAATGAGTCATCTGGGCTATAGCACAGCTTTTCATGTTGCCTTTCAGGATTCCTTCTCAGTGATGCACCTCTGTATGAGTTTCTGAAGAAACGTATGAGAAAGCGGTGACATGCACTATCAAAGTCGCCCTCAGTGTCATTTTCAGGAATTTCTATAAACTGCGGAAGTGGGTTAGAATAATATTTTCTAGCAGCCGACGCAGCATTCCCCCCTCTGTGTTCTCAGCCAGCGATGACCTTCATAATCACATTTCCTGTTGCCCACAGTCCTCGCTCTCGCTGCACGACAGATCGACCATCCTCCACCCAACACTGCTAAGCTCAGCACATCACAAAGCACACGCCCGATTTTCACCGGGCGGCTCGGTCACAGTATAAGTGGTGAATGTTGACATCACTATCTCACATGATACCTCCCTGACCCCTCCCACCCCCACATGCGGCACAAGCTTGCTGTGGCTTGGTAAATGAGTAGGACTGAGACACGTTCTGTATGAATCAGGTGTGTTAGAAAGCCTCAAAGTCTCACGCAGACTTGCAATCTTCTCTTCTCCTTGTTCAATCAGAAAGTTGTATATGTTTTGTCCTTGTAGTTGGGTATTGAAAAAGTATTGTAATGGAATGAGGCAGTAATTAAGAAGAAGTCAAACATTCGTGTCACCTCGTCTGACTGCTGTCATTCCTGTCTGTGAACTGAGGACACTTTGACTCTCTGTGTGTGTGTGTGTGTGTGTGTGTGTGTGTGTGTGTGTGTGTGTGTGTGTGTGTGTGTGTGTGTGTGTGTGTGTGTGTGTGTGTGTGTGTGTGTGTGTGTGTGTGTGTGTGTGTGTGTGTGTGTGTGTGTGTGTGTGTGTGTGTGTGTGTGTGTGTGTCACATGTGCATGTTGTCATCTGATGTTTGTGGTCAGTTTCATCCTGCTCGTTGAAGCCGCCTGTTTTAACGAGGAGGGAGCTAAGATCAACTTCCTGTGGTCTGGTTGTGCATCATGGAAAACTGGCAGACATCCTTTTTATATACATGTTTACAAGCCGCCACATGTCTTGCCTGTGTGCACACATGCAAGCTGTATGGCAGGATGTACCCACAGCTCGCTCAATTTGTGTTCAATTGCAGACTGAAGTCGTTCCGGGTAGCCTGCTTTTATAAACATGTATGCAAAGCACGTGTGACGGAGAGTTAGAAGTTAACAGGGCGAGAGAAGAGCTATAGTCATTTATCAGTGTGACTATAGTCATTTTTATAACTATGTAACACTGTGACAGTGTGAAAGCATAGTATAAAACATGGATGTAGTCTCCATAATCGTCTCATTTTCTGATAGTACCTTCATAGTTTTGGCCACAGTACTTATAGTGTGAAAATGTGATTCTGTCACAGTCTCCACTTCAGGTCCATCAACTTAAGATGAATACAGGAGATAAATTGTGAAGAGCCGGCACAAACTCTCTGCCGTGTTGAACTAAAACCTATTTGTGTTTAGGCTGTTACCTTGCATGGCAACAAAGCTCCTCACTGTTTGCAGGTGCCCCACTCGTCACCTTTTTCACACTCATGCCAAAGTCCAAAAGTAATTCGACATAATTCCAAAACAAAAATCTCTGCAGTGTGAGGGCTGGGCCTTTTCGCTTCCATCAACAGGCCTCAGTGGGCAGCAGGGAATCCAACTCTGGGAGAGTTTCAGTGCAGTAAAAGAATAATGAGCCGAGTGCTGGGAGGTTTTTTCTAAACAATGGTGAGATGTCTGAGCCGGTGGACATCTGATCGTTCTTCCCAATCACTGATAGAGTCGGGGGTCGGGGTCTGTGAATCCATTAGCATCAGCCTGACTCAAAAGATGCTTACCACTGTAAAACTAATACGTATATAGGACACAGTGTTATTGAGATATTATTAACAAAGACCAACAGCCTCATAAATATATCATAAGTATTCAACATATAAATCCTCATATTAGAGAAGAATAATGTTAGTTTTTTCTGGCTAATAAATTACTTAATAATTAAACTTGTTCACTGAGTTTCAGAGTCAGATTAAAGCCTTTAAGCAGTACATACAGTGCATGTGGTGTTGCTGCGGACTAGATTCTCTCACACTTGTGATCATCACACATGCTCCCTGAAGAGCCGGTCTTATTTAAAGCAGCTGAGTTTCATATCATCAGATCTTGGACAACATGTTTCCAGGAGTATTGGCATGACAGATTTATAGATTAAATTAGAGCTAAATAATAAGCCCCCCCCGGCCTCTGCTTAAAATGATGCCTACCTTCAGTAAGTGCTTTACTCTTACGCAAACCCAACACAATCGTCTCTTCAGTGAAACTACGCGGCTGCAGTTCAGGGGGAAACTGGCCAGTTCCAGCCTCACTGACATAAACAGGAGCCTTATTTGTTTTTTGATTAGGCATGTTACGTCAGTCCTGATAATTACCAGGGGACGGATTATTCATAAATATGTAGCCAGCAAAACATGCCAGTGTTTCCTGGAAATGAATTCAATTCAATTCAATTCAATTTTATTTGTATAGCCCAAAGTCACAAAGTACATTTGCCTCGGAGGGCTTTACAATCTGTACAGAGAATGACACCCTCTGTCCTTAGACCCTCGGTTCGAGTGAGGAAAAACTTGCCCACAAAAAACCTTTTAACAGGGAAAAAATGTGGAAGAAACCTCAGGAAGAGCCACAGAGGAGGGATCCCTCTCCCAGGACGGACAGACGTGCAATGGATGTCACGTGTACAGGACAATCAACATAAACATTTTGTACAGTTACAATGACTTACAGAATGACAATGAATGATAAAGTGACCACAGTAGTAGATATAGTAGTATTAATGACAGTAGTAATATGTGTAGTGGGCGCCGTCCAGGATCACAGCAGCAGCCACGATCCACGAAAAACCTGCTGGACGACAGAGCACAGAAACTCCGGGGAAGTTTGGTCAGCAGTATGCATTAATGAGACATGTCCACAGACAGACAGACAGACGGACAGACGGACAGACAGAGAAAGACAGACGGACAGACAGAGAAAGACAGACGGACAGACAGAGAAAGACAGACGGACAGACAGAGAAAGACAGACGGACAGACAGAGTAGGAGGGAGGGTTTTCGGTAAGGGAGATGTGACTACATCTTTAACCAATACCGTGCCTGGCTAGGCATAACCCTGGGGAGTCCCCCGGCAGTCTAATCCTATAGCAGCATAACTAAGGGATGGCCTGAGCCAGCCCTAACTATACGCTTTATCAAAAAGGAAGGTTTTAAGTCTACTCTTAAAAGTGTTGACCGTGTCTGCCTCCCGAACCCAGATTGGTAGTTTGTTCCACAGAAGAGGAGCCTGATAGCTGAAAGCTCTGGCTCCCAATCTACTTTTGGAGACTATAGGAACCACAAGGAACCCAGCGTCCTGAGAGCGCAGTGTTCTAGATGGATAGTAAGGTACTATGAGCTCTTTTAGATATGATGGTGCCTGACCATGAAGAGCTTTGTAAGTAAGGAGGATAATTTTAAATTCTATTCTAGATTTAACAGGGAGCCAATGCAAGGAAGCCAAAATGGGAGAGATGTGATCTCTGATCTTGGTTCCTGTCAGAACACGTGCAGCAGCATTCTGAATTAACTGTAAAGTCCTAAGAGATTTATTAGAGCAGCCTGATAACAAAGAGTTACAATAGTCCAGCCTAGAAGTAACAAATGCGTGGACTAGTTTTTCTGCATCTGCTTGAGAAACAGTGCGTCTGATTTTAGCGATGTTACGTAAGTGGAAGAATGCAGTCCTCGAAATTTGTTTTATGTGGACATTAAAGGACAAATCCTGATCAAAAACAACTCCAAGATTCTTTACAGTGGAGCTGGAGGCCAGGGTGATACCGTCTAAGGTAACTAAGTCTCTAGAAAGAGAGTTTCTGAGGTGCTTGGGTCCAATTACAAGAACTTCAGTTTTGTCTGAATTTAACATCAGAAAATTGTCGGTCATCCAATTTTTTATATCCTTAAGGCATGCTTGGAGTTTAGTTAACTGATTGGTTGCATCAGGCTTGATCGATAAATATAATTGGGTGTCGTCAGCATAACAATGAAAATTGATAGAGTGATTCCTAATAATGTTCCCTAAAGGAAGCATATATAAACTAAATAAAAGTGGTCCTAGTACAGAACCTTGTGGGACTCCATGACAAACTTTGGTATGCATGGAGGATTCATCATTTACATGAACAAACTGAGATCGATCTAAGAAATACGATTTAAACCAGCTTAGGGCGGTTCCTTTGATGCCAATTTGATGTTCCATTCTCTGTAAAAGAATTTGATGGTCAATGGTGTCAAATGCAGCACTAAGATCTAACAGGACAAGTACCGAGATTAGTCCTTTGTCTGATGCCATTAGGAGGTCATTTGTAACCTTGACTAATGCGGTCTCTGTGCTATGATGCACTCTAAATCCTGACTGAAAATCCTCAAATAGACTATTGTTATAGAGAAAGTCACACAGTTGATTAGCTACAGCTTTCTCAAGTATCTTAGACACAAAGGGAAGGTTTGATATCGGTCTATAGTTGGCTAAAACCTCTGGGTCTAGAGTGGGCTTTTTAAGAAGAGGTTTAATTACAGCTACCTTAAAGGACTTAGGTACATGTCCTGATAATAAAGACAGATTGATTGTATCCAATAACGAATGACTAACTAGAGGTAAAACATCCTTGAGCAGCCTGGTTGGGATGGGGTCTAAGAGGCAGGTTGAAGGCTTAGCTGCAGAAATGATTAAAGTTATTTGATGGAGGTCGATGGGAGAAAAACAGTCTAAATACATATCAGGTTTTACAGCTGTTTCCAAACTTGCTGTATCAGAATGCAGATCAATGCCTGTTGAAGACAGAAGGTGATGGATTTTGTCTCTAATAGTTATAATCTTATCATTAAAGAAGCTCATGAAATCATTGCTACTTAGACCTAAAGGAATGGATGGTTCAGTAGAGCTGTGATTCTCTGTTAGCCTGGCTACAGTGCTGAAGAGAAACCTGGGGTTGTTCTTATTCTCCTCAATTAGAGAAGAGTAGTAGGCTGCTCTGGCATTTCGGAGAGCCTTCCTGTATGTTCTGAGATTATCTTGCCAGACTAGATGAGATTCTTCCAGTTTAGTGGCACGCCATTTGCGTTCAGATTTACGTGCCTCTTGTTTTAATTTGCGAGTCTGCTGGCTATACCATGGTGCTAGCCTTCTTTGTTTAATTATCTTCTTTTTCAGAGGTGCAATAGAGTCTAGAGTTGTCCGTAATGAACCTGTAATACTATCAACAAGATGATCTATTTGTGAGGGGCTAAAGGAAGCAGACAAGTCCTCTGTTACAGTTAGACATGGCATTGAATTCAATACTGAAGGAATCGTTTGAGCGCTGTCATTGATGGCGATCTTTGTGGACAGGATTTGTAGTAGGCCTTGAAAGCCTTCTTAAAAACTCACTGGACTGTCTTTGTCCAAGGTTGACTCCTAATCTATTAATTAATCTAATTGCAACATTAGCATTTCTTTTTTTTGTACCAATGCCCTTCGTGACAACTCATGGTACAGATTGCACTGCTGTGCTGCGCTCTCGATGCTTTGTCATTGTGGTGCAAAGCCACCCTTTGTGTTGCTTCAGCCATTTAGATAATATTCACCAACTCATCACGTGTCGTCTCCACTGTTATCTGCGCTGTGCATTCAGCCACGCCACATCCACTTTTGAGTTTAGGTTAGAATGTCAACTCGAGTCTGCCTGGTAGAATATAATGCTGGTGTTGTGCAAGAAGTGACTGAAGAAGAATGCTGCAGCGATCCCTTAAACCTCTTCCTCACAGAGCAAACAAAGTGTCTCCTTCATCTACTTCAAATAAGATGTTTTGCATTATGTGCTAATTTCAACATCAGTGACAGAACTGCTTCCACCTCAAACATGTCACTGAGGCCAGGCAAAGCTGGCGAGGCTCTGGTCTGGTTTCCAGATCAGAAGTTTTTTCCTGATGGCAGCAGGGATCTGGATGGAGTTGACATCCAGTCTGACCTGCTTTTACCAATCAAGCAAACAGAAGCTCCCCGGTTGACAGTGTCCCTAATGCCACACAAGGGCAGCAGACCTTCATTTCAGTGTTGCATAATGACATCAGCAGCATGACCTGACCTGGCTAAGAGTGGTATGTCCCATCGGCCAGATGGTTCAATCATTTGTGCCAGAAGCAGAATTATCCCACCTTATGCCTCATAAAGGTACGCTGGAGCCCGGCTTCAGGCTCAGAGCTGCAGCCACGAATTTCATTAAATCTCCCACATCGAACCGAGCCTGGCTGTCATTTAGAGTGCAGTGTCCAAGCTCAGTACTTTTTGGGTACTGACTGAGTACCCAGAATGATACCAAAGGCTTTCATTACAGCCATATTTACTCATTCTTTGTTCAGTTGACAAAATCACTTCATCCTCATCTTCTTCCGCTTATCCGTGAGTGGGGTCGCGGGGGCAGCAGCTTCAGCAGGGTGGCCCAGACTTCCCTCTCCCCGGCCACTTCGTCCAGCTCTCCCAGGGGGACCCCAAGGCGTTCCCAGGCCAGCCGAGAGACATAGTCCCTCCAGCGTGTCCTGGGTCTTCCCCAGGGCCGCCTCCCGGAGGGACGTGCCCGGAACATCTCACCAGGGAGACGTCCAGGAGGCATCCTCACGAGATGCCCGAGCCACCTTAACTGGTTCCTCTCGATGCGGAGGAGCAGCGGCTCTACTCTGAGCTCCTCGCAGATGGCCGAGTTTCTACTATCCAGCTCAAGGTTCAGAAGCCAGCATCTGCTGTGTTAGTGCCCATAGCATAATGGGTAACTTAAATGTAGTGCCAATCAGATGACATTTTTTTTCAGGATGAACGTAGACCGTGCGTCATCACCCAGAGCTGGGTGATATGATGACTTCAAAGTTAGAGGGTCACTGCCCTCAAGGCTCTGCACTCCTGTGGGGTTTCTTACAAAGAGCAATGGGTCAGACAGCAAATACTAAAAAAATTAAAGGATGGGAGCATGACTCATCAGATTACAGTGAGAGCACACCCTGTGTGCCACGGCTTATTGGCTGTTCATCCTTTAATTTCCTGCTTTGTGCTGTGTCTGTGTACACTGACTATCTTTTGGACTGATCCCAATGCAGCTCCTGCCAAGAACTTCACTGATCTCTGTTAGATGCCTGACGGGTCCACTCTGTCTGTTTGCACAGTTTATTGGCTGAAGTGAGTGGACCATGGTAGACATCCTCCCATTGTCTTCCATTAAACAGACGTTACAAATGTATATAGCACATGTGACCTCTAAGATACATGTGACCCCTCAGACATTCAGTGAGTTTTCTACCAAAAAGTGCTCTGAAACAGTGATGCTCTGCAGCAACATGATGAACCTGATTTGTGTTGGCTGACATTAGAGCTGCACGATATGGCCTATAACCAATATCTCGATATTTTTAAGCTATATTGCGATACACGATATATATCTCTATTTTTATTTCTCCTGTAAATCACAATGAATGTTGATGCAAAAAATAATAATAGTATGATGATTCGAGTAGACCCTTCTATTAAAGTTTTTGTTAATTTGCATGCAAAAAGTGGAAAATCACAATAAAATTAATTATGCGAGACCCATGATAAACTGTGTATAAAGAAAACAACAACAAACAGCTGAATTTGCTTCTCCGACATGGAAGAGATTATAAAAAGCATCTGTGGTGTCATAAATATTTGTTTTTTTACTGTTTTGTTTTATTTTTACTCTTGTTTTATACTTTATTAATCCCACGAACAGGGAAATTCTTTTTACACTCTATTTTTTCTTTTTTTTTTTACATGCATTTTAACCCAGATACACACACATGCAGTACAAAGCATAGACATGCAATGTTTGGAGAGAGATAGTGGAGTGTTGGGTAGCCCCCGTGAGAAGCGCCCAGCTAGCAGTAGGGGGGGATTTTTGATTGACTGCTCACCTGGTGCCACCTGTCATGACGTAACGTTGATGTGAAGTTGTGATAAGCTACATGAACTGCGTATTGTGTTTTATTTTGAAAAGGGGCGGAGGTTTATTATGTTGATTTTGTGTCGGATTTCCTGTCTGGTGCGCAGTGCTCTGTTGAAATTTACGAGGTTTAGCAGCGGCTCGCGTCAAAAATAGAAATGCTCGCGCCGTGGCGCCTCCTCCTTGATCCTCCTCACTTGATACAAAAAGTACGCATGCACGCAGGGGATTTTTCTGGGTGGGCGGGGAAGTGTGCTGCTACTGTGAGGAGCAGCAGGAGTGAGGGACACAGGCAAAACTCCGGAGAATTAAATGACGCCTTTTACGTGACAAGTACTCGATGGTCACGATATAGTCATTTTTTACATCTCACGGAGAACAAGCCGCAACATATCGAGTATATTAGATATATCGAGTATATTCGATATATCGCCCACCCCTAGCTGACATGTCGTTTTGTGTGTTTGCTGCCCCTCACAGATTACTCTTATATCATGTTTTGGCTTTAGAGAAAGTTGATGTGTGACTGTAAAAATACATGTGTATTTACATGTGTACAGAAGCTAGACTACATGTGAACAGAAGCTAGACCAGGGGTCGGCAACCTTTACCACTCAAAGAGCCATTTGGACCCGTTTCTCACCGTAAAGAAAGCACCGGGAGCCGCAAAACTCTTTTGACATTTAAAATGACAAGGCATGCAACGTTTTTTTTATTATTACATTTAATGAAGGAGAGAGAGAGAAAACGAAATAGGGCAACATTTCTGCATGAAACAAAAACATTCTGTGCAACAACAAAAAAAAAATAAATAAATAAAATATTTATCATACTTAATTAATGTGATTTCTGCTTCTGAGCCTCAGCGCACAGCGTCTGCAGGTCAGGAATGGACAAGATACTGTAGCGACCCTGCAGTAATGTTACTGTGTTACGATGTTGAGTTCTGTGGTTTCCCATGGTGCGTGAATGCACCTGAATGAGAGCAAGGAGGCGGGGGAGCAGGTGAGAGGAGGAGTGAGCTTCGGTGAGCGAGAGTGGATGGAGTACAGCGCGAGTGAGGCTGATGTGTGGGACCTGTTATGTCGTTTGGCGTGGTTATGGCCGACAATAACACAGTTCTGTAACGCTACAATACATTTTAATTTAATAGTCATCAATTATTTTCAAAAGTCACAGGGAGCCAGATCAGAGGGATCAAAGAGCCGCATGCGGCTCCAGAGCCGCAGGTTGCCGACCCCTGAGCTAGACTGACATGGAGCTCATCTCGCCGTCATAGCCGGATCACAGTGGTGTCGTTGAGTCACTGAGGGGACACAGGCGGGATGTTTACGTTGACAGATGGCCCAGGTGAAGCGGGTGATGCTGAACGATGCTCTGTCCCTCGCTCCCACAGCTCAGCTCTGTCATGCCAGAGGCCTGCTACTCTCGGATAATTAATGACACCTATTTATACGCCCACCAGAGAGTGACAGAGCCCCTCTGCTGGGAGATGTTCACTTACATGTCTTTATCTAACCACAGATTTTGCTCCACTTTCTGGACATTGTGCTCCATCAATAATTATCAGTGTTTTTTTTTTTCCTTCACTCATGGGACGTGAACAAGACTGAGCTGTATCACCACACCTCCTTTACACTGCTGTAATGTGACACAGTGGAGAGGATCCATAAACTCAAGGTCCTTTTTAAGAAGGAATGTAAACATATGAAATTGTTAGTAATTTTCCCAAACCTCCTGGCAGAATGTGGCACATACTACACTCTCCGTCTTTCATATTTTAGAAATACAGCACGTATAGACTCTGTGTGTACTTGTGTCTGTGCACAGTGGAATTGTATTGAACACTGGTAACATGTCTATGCTTCCTCTCACTCTGACCCAGCATTTTGTGATGGCTAGTGGTCGGGCCAGAGGCCTTCTTTCCTCAGTGTTTAGGTGACCCTTGTGTAGACAGAGTTTTGGGAAACTTTCTGATGTAATGTAGATAAAGATGAAGAGTCTGTACTGGCTGCCATGCTGCCCGAGGGCTCTATTGAACTAGAATCCAGAGAGCAAGTCAAACACAGTGCTCATCTTAGTATTAACTAAGTAATACTTAGTATACAGTACTTATACTTAGTATTAATTAAGTTTTAACTTTGATTTACTTTATTAAATGTAGGAAAACATGTTATCATTCCTATAGTGCCAGTTATAGGCCAGGGGACTAACTTTGTTGACAGTATAACGGCTGTGTTGTCGTTCTGTTAATCTCATGCACACACGCACAGTGTGTCACACCATTCATGTTTTCACTCTAACCCTCAGCTTTTACTGTGACTTGTAATAAGCACAGCAGCCCCCGGGCAACTAACTGCCTTATAACATTCTCTGAAAATGATGGTAATGACTCCCTTTTTCTCAGCTGATGTCAGAGCTGTTCTCAGGTCATGCTGTGAAGCTTATTTTTATGTACAATGTTCCTGTTCAGTGGAGGCAGGAAACCCTGCAGAATAAGACAAAAGATTGGGACAGACGCGGACATCGAGGATTCATCCCAAGGTTGTTAGATGGCCTATAAATGTAGGACGGACAATACACTGTATACCCGAGAATCTCGCAGGGAAGCCACCAACGTCGCTGTCTGTTTTAAAGAGCCCGAGGCTTTATCACCTTGGCATTACATGCTTATTGTACCTCTCAGTGTCATTTAATGTAGGCAGATTCTGCCAATACAGATTCCGATACTTGCGCTGTGGGTATCACCCAATACAGAGTATGGATCCGACACCAGTATGTTATAAAAAATATATATCCCACTACACCTGTATGACTGTGATATGATTATCATTGTGGTAAGTCCTGGCTCAGGTTAAACCCTTTGTAAAACATGAATAAATACAGCAAATTCAAGCCATTTGTTTTTAAATAGAACAGTGTAAAATAAATAAATAAATCTAGGAATAATTATTTTAAAAATTATTTAAAGTTCAGCCACAGTATTTTTAAATAAAAAAAAAAGGACATATAAATAGAACAGTATAAAAACAGTGCAACAGCAACTTAATCAGGTGTTCAGCTGTTAAATCAGGTGTAATCAGGTGTTGAACTGTGCCAGAGCTTAACGGAGCTAACCTATAAATAGATTACTAATTTAATAAATTGCATAGTATCGGCCTGGACTCCTGTTGATACCTGATACCGATGCCAGCATTTTCAGAGCAATTTCCATTACTGGTATCGGAGTCGGAACAGCTCTAAATTATGTCGGATGTCTGCATGCATTACAGAGAGCCGTCTTTAATTCTGTCCATCACTTTAAATCCTTGAAAATGCATTTTATTTCCCTCAGCAACCAATCCACAAAGCAGCCCTGATCATGTTTATCTCCGGTTTATTTTTTTTCTTCCCGTTCCCTCTGCACCACGTTACCATGACACACTGAGTCCAGGATTCAGCATGCCTGTGCAGCCTTCATGTTTCTCAGTCTGCTTTATGTTCCTCTATATAAATCTGATTTTATTTTGTCCCTTCTAGGAGCCGTTTGAGGATGGCTTTGCCAATGGTGATGAGCTGACACCGGCTGAAGAGGCTGCCGCTAAAGAAGCAGCTGAGTCCAAAGGAGTGGTCAAGTTTGGCTGGATTAAAGGGGTGTTGGTGAGTCCCTTTTTAAAATAAATAAATACATCTATTGTACTGATTTAAACTTTTACAGTTTTATTTGTTTTTCAAGACATCTCTTGTCCAAGTCAAAGTCACCAATGAGCACAATTAAAATCACAACGTGAGCTCAGGCATGTGTGCACGTATCTCATAAAAGTTCATAGTGCTAGAATTAGTATTACTGCTAGTGTTTGGTCTCACTCATGCTCAAAAAAGAGGCAGACACTTTAGCAGAACCTGAGCCATGGTTAACGGACATCTGAGAAAACATCAGTAAAACATAGAAAGAACATGTTTAATGAGTCAGTGTGGATGTTTTGGTGATCTGCACAAACAGAATGAAGAACTAAGCAACAATGTAATGTTCTCTAAACGTTTGTCACATCACAAAAAAGAACCATACACGCTCACTCCTGTGCATCCCATGCAGTAAGTATTAGTGAGCTCAGTCCGGTCTCAGTCCGGTCTCAGTCATATGTCTAAGTGGTCAGTTAGTCAGTGAAGTGGATCACAGGTGAGACGTGTGCCGCTTTATCATCTGAACTGTATATGAAGTAGAAGACACTCTGTTAAGGATTTTGGAGAGTGAGTGTGAAGGACTGTCTGCTCCGACTGGTTGGTTGCTGGTTAAACCACTGAGGAAGAAATCTCTCACAGCTGTTTAATTTTCTTGAAAGCAGGATGAAGCTTTCATGTCTGGATGTTCTCATCCTGCATTTATTTTGACACGAGGCGTCCTTACTTCCTCTCCAATATAAACCGTGCACTAATTCTCATATTTCTTGTTTTTTAAAAGCTTTTATAAAGTGGTGGGAGATATTTTCTTTATATGATCATCTTCAAGTGTGATGATGCTCAGATGATCCCTTTTGGGGGAGAAGAGGGTCAGGGTGAGCAGAAGACCTGTGCCCTGGAGGGGTGCGATAGATTCTTTATGGTGCACAGTGGAAATAAAGTCTTTAAACTGAGTTCATGTTTGTGTTTGTTAGTCTGTGCAGCCACAGTAAGAGCTCCTCCTGTCTGCAGGTCCGTTGCATGTTAAACATCTGGGGTGTGATGCTCTTTATCCGCATGTCGTGGATCGTGGGTCAGGCCGGAATTGGTAAGCAGAGATCTTTGTGTGTGTGTGTGTGTGTGTGTGTGTGTGTGTGTGTGTGTGTGTGTGTGTGTGTGTGTGTGTGTGTGTGTGTGTGTGTGTGTGTGTGTGTGTGTGTGTGTGTGTGTGTGTGTGTGTGTGTGTGTGTGTGTGTGTGTGTGTGTGTGTGTGTGTGTGTGTGTGTGTGTGTGTGTGTGTGTGTGTGTGTGTGTGTGTAAAACATTCAAATGATTATAAATGAGGTGAGTCAGCGCCTCACTGTATTGTACGTCTATTTGAGCTCTCCTGTTGTGATGCTCCGTCACAGTCTGCTCTGAAGTGTCCTGCTGCCTGTACAGTCATAATGTGACAGCTGGACAACAACAAGCAGACAATTCAGACCACTTATTACAAATATTATGCACATGTACTGCAAAGCAGTTAAAAAGCATGTTATAAAAGACTTCACAGCAGGCAGCCTGCACTGGACCCCCAATAACATAAGTCAGAGAGTGACAAATACAGATTCATCCCCAAACCTGGACACATAACACTAACCCATCACTCCATGCATGGATGAAAGATGATGATTTTTGTTATTTGGGTCAACTGACCCTTTAATGCCCCCTTTCGCCTCCTCATGTTGGATAATCCAGGCTGCTCTGCCCGCTGGGAGCCCGTTGATACACAGCCAGTGGTCTGACTTTGATGTGACAAAGGCTGCACATAACCGACAGACTCAAACATCACCGCCCAGATAGGTCAGCGAGCCGCGTGGCACGCTGCCCGTATTTACTGACACGGTGGTGCTCACAGGGCGGTCATCTCAGAGCCTGTGTTCACTGCTGTGTTGATAATTCTCCACTCTGATGTGAAATATCTCCACACGGTGCCACATGTGGCAGACTTCCGTGCTGTTACTTTTCACAGAGAGCTGAGTGATTTGCGCGCCTGCTAGAAACTGTTAACAGCACTGCACACTCTTTTTTTTCAGACATGTGTATAAAAACTAAATGTGTTTTTCTTCTGCAGCTCTCTCCTGTTTGATTGTTGCCATGGCTACCGTAGTGACAACCATCACTGGCCTTTCCACCTCTGCCATCGCCACCAACGGATTTGTACGAGGAGGTATGTCACTTTGTTTTCTAGAACCAGAGTCTGCCTCACAAAACAGTGATTCAGAGTTCTCGTGTAACTTTTGGCCTCTTCCCACTGTTTGGAGTGAAAGAGGTGATCCACATGTGTGATTCCAACCAGCATGACCACCTATCAGTCAGCAGGCATGTGTGCAGCTCTCCTTGAGTCTAGCGATGGAGAAGGGTTAAACACACACTCGGCTGTGTCTTTAACCCCTCTGCTCTCTTTGAGGGCAGAAATTCAATCAGTTTTCAGATTGCACACTGTGTAGCTCTGTTTGCGTGGTCCAACACGGATATGAACACATTCCTCACTCACTGCATGACTAAATGGGCTTGGAATGAGTTTGATATTTCATATTGAGATCAAATCAGATTGGAGTAGAGAATAAAATTGATTCTTTGTCTGCTTTGAGACAAACATAGACTATGTTGGGTGTTTAGACTCAGTGAGGAGAAAGAACTTTAGTGTCTGTTGATTGTGTGTCCGTCCTCCTTGTAGTCAGTCAGTCTGCTAATAAGGTACTTTATACCAGGACTTGACTTTGTGTGTTAAAGTTCTGATGGTTGGTCCTGTAATAAGTCCACCTATTGGCGTCATCTGTGGCCTTAAAGCACATCACATGTTCCTCATCACAGACGAGAGCAGCCACTGCTCACATATTAACAGGTTTATCTCCATGACAACTGCAGCACATTTAATCTGTGTAACAGAATGTGTTGGTCCAAAGCTCGCACGTAGACCTCGAGTTAGGATTATTTTGTCAAGTTCTGATCGGGGTTTAGGTTAGAACATCGCTGGAAACATTCAAACACCTGCTCTCTCAAACATGTACACAGGGTGCTCAGGTACTGTTGAGAACATCAATCTGTCATTTTATCCTCCATCTCGAAGACGGATCTAAACAGTAGAATCCCATCAGCCTTACAAAGTCATTCACCCCTCGACACAGTGTCTTGATAGATCACATCACATTGCTTTGCAGCATAAGTGTAATGCTTTAGCGTTTTATTGCCACAGTCTGCAGACAGCCACTTATCTGTGTTAAACCACCACACATTAGCTGCTGCCTTCAGAGTGCCTGTGTTCAAATCTCCTTCCTGTCATTACCTTAACGCTTACCTTAGCCTAATTTTAAGTGTTCGGTTTGTCACTGTCTGCAGAGTAACAGATGAAATGTAAGACTTTAGTGAAATGTCAAAGCAGAGTCATTGAGGGTAGGTAATGCAGAGATACTCTGAGAGGGATTCTTTATCAAGAAATCTGTAAAGAGCAGGAGCTGCTTTCAGTAGTGTGCTTCAATATTTCAATTGAACTTTTTTTTATTATTTCTATTGTCAACAAGCCCAGTTAGTTAGTGAGGTGAAAGAAGTCTGCCCAGCTCAGTGTGAATGGGTTTAATCACATCCTGGAACTAACTCTAACACAGTCAGCCAGATCAGCCAGTCCTTGTTCAAATATAAGATTGACCTTTTGAATGATTAATAATAATGCTCTTTAATTATTGTAAATCAATATTTTATTGCTACACCCGTCAAGTTAGTTTGTCTTCAGTAGGTCAAGAGCTTCTCAAGAGGGCGGCACAATGAATTGAATATATATCATCACGATTTTAGATTCCCACCATAAAAACTACGACAAACTTCCCTGCAGAACAAATCAAAAGCTTCCTAAACTAACAGCCCGTCACAAAGGGCGATGGACCTGCTGTGCTGGATGTGGTGGCTGCTGTCTGCAGTAAAATTTGTTGAAGTGAAGGTGCAACAAAAGCTTGTGCATGGCAGTTGACATCAATCTCCTGCACATACAGTGGTTGTCTCTCTCTAAGCAGTTCATATTAAGTTCTGTTACATCGTATAGCTGTTGGCTTTCCATTCTCACTTTGAGTGCCCTGCATGTCTTTTTTTGAGTTGGCAGTGCTTGGATGTTATTTTGAGGTTCTGTTTTCAATGAATAGCAGCCTGACAAACCTCCGGTGTTTGTGAGGTCGGGGTGATGGACGACTACAGCTGATGTGCTGCTTTTAATGTACAACTGGGGATGTACGATATTGGATTTTTGCTGATATCCGATATGCAGATATTTTCAGTCTCCATTGGCTGCTTTCCAATATCGATATACTAACTAAACTAATTGCAGAACTGCGCAGAAGTTTCACCTGTAGTGGAATAAACGACATTATCCAATCACAGCGTAAAGCAGCTTAGAGTTACAGAGAGGCCCAGCTGGAGGATTCAGCTTCATAGGAAGTTGTGCTGTTAGCTGCGTGAAGTACCACGTCAAGACAGACACACTGCTTCAAACAGCTGATTGGCATTGTGATATGTGACTCTAAAATAACTGATGTGAAGCTTGGACTTCTTTGACAACCCAACTGTTGGTTTTGTGAGGCTGATGTTCTCCACACTCTAAGAGCACAATGCATATGGAAGCCTCTTTGGCCCAAACAACACACCGATCTGAGCAGGTTTGTAAGTAGATGAAACTGGCTGTAACTCTGGGGGGACTGACAGTTTGGACCATATTTATTCTTGGCCCGGGGACAGGCTGCTGACAGTTGTTCCTCCGTGCCTGGTGCAATACTTCAGATGATATTGTAAACATTGTAATATCATCTTCAGACTATATGTTATGCATAAACAAAGTCAATAAAGGAATAGTAAATCCATGCTATCAGTTTAATGAGAATGTTTTTACTCCACCACACTAACATCTTGTCCATTACCTTTGTCTCCAGGTGGGGCGTATTACTTGATTTCGAGGAGTCTGGGCCCAGAGTTTGGAGGCTCCATCGGTCTTATCTTTGCCTTCGCCAATGCAGTGGCTGTAGCCATGTATGTGGTGGGCTTTGCTGAAACCGTGGTGGAACTTCTCGTCGTAAGTCTCTGTGCTTCAAGTAGTAGCTCCTGCTGTGTGTCTTGGCCTGTTGATGCAATACCACCACTTCGACCAAGCTTTCCTCAGACATCTTGGGCCAAGAGACAGAATAGTCCCTCCATGCATTCATCCATTAGCTATACTTATTATCCAATCCCAGCTAATAGTGGGTGAGAAGGCAGGTTGCCTGTCAATCACAGGGCAGACACAGACAACAGTTCACATTCACACCTACAGTACAGGCAATCTGAGGCTTAGACTGTGGGTGGAAACCAGAGTGCCTGGAGCACAGGCACACAGCATGCTTACAGC
This sequence comes from Collichthys lucidus, assembly GCA_004119915.2. Classification (NCBI taxonomy): domain Eukaryota; kingdom Metazoa; phylum Chordata; class Actinopteri; family Sciaenidae; genus Collichthys; species Collichthys lucidus. The sequence goes on along the minus strand of CM014093.1, from coordinate 948,770 downwards.
TTCTAAACCAGGGCCAACCTAAACCTAACCCCCCGCTCCACTGAGCTGCCCATTCTGGACTAATTGCCTTGAAGGCAATGTGAATCCATGAATGACACTTCAGACATGTTTTAGGTGCTCGATCGTTTAGTTTTTGTGGTTGCCATGGAGACATGTGAACCTGCAAAGTGAGCTAAAAAGTTAAATTGTCAGTTAAAGGAAGGGCTTCGCAGTCTTCAAACATAGTCAGGCACATAACAGTGAACAGGTCTTTCTGTCTGTAATCGTGCCGGCTCTTTAAAAATCCCTTTCTAATGTGCCTGGTGTATTAACAGACCAAAATCTACGGCACTTGTTCTCTAAGTTGATCTAAAGATGACACGAGCTGTAGCAGTCTAAGTCACTTCAAAAGTTTCAGTCCTTTTTTGGCACTTTTCTGTCCTTCTACAGCAGCTTCAGTGTTAATGTTTTCATCTGATAATGAAAAAAATGTGAACCTGACCACAGCAAATAGACGCACACATATGCAAGAGCAATAGCTGTTGGGGAGTTGTGGAGGTGGTGACATTAGCCACTCACTATCTGAACCAAAGCAGAAGTAGAGTGAGCTGAAATGTTCATGTTGACATACTTCCTGTTTCTCTGAAGGCAAATGTAATGTGTAATTGCTCTGTGGAGGTCCAATGTCAAGTGAAAAGACACAATGAACTTAAATGTTTGTTCTTTGTTATTTCTTTTAACAACTCCTCATATCATCTCTCAGGGCGTAGATGCCATCATGACAGACCCAATCAACGATATCCGAATCATCGGCACCATCACAGTAATCCTGCTCTTGGGCATTTCTGTGGCAGGAATGGAATGGGAGGCCAAGGTATGATCAAGGTCCAATCACTCAACAAGACGCACACAGTACGACTGATGCACACGTTGGTTTAAGACATCAGTCGTGACTGATGATTGGTGAATGTGCTTCTCTATAGGCTCAGATCTTTCTGCTTGTTGTCCTTGTTACGGCCATCATTAACTACTTCATTGGAACCTTCATTCCTCTCAAGTCAAAGGAACCAATGGGCTACTTTGGCTATGATGGTATGACCACACACCCAGCTTCAACAGTGTTACTGAAAGCTTGTGAGAGGCCTTTTTGGTGTTAAGAGCTCTGTTTTCATGTCAGGTGCAATCATGTGGGAAAACATGGGTCCGGACTTCCGAAAACAAACATTTTTCTCCGTATTCGCCATCTTCTTCCCCGCAGCCACTGGCATTTTGGCTGGAGCCAACATCTCAGGAGACCTTGCTGTAAGTGTCCCATAACTATCACATAACACAAACCTGCTCAAGAAAAAATATTTCTTAAGTTCCTGATGTAACACGTGATCAAAGAAAACTGGCCATGTGGGTCGATTCTTTGTCACACCTCAACTCTGACACACCTATGCTCCAAGACAAACCACTACAAGGTGAATATTAGTGTTCCAGGTTATTGATGGAGTCAGTAACCTGGAACCTGGAATGCTGTGATTGTTTGTTGCAGGACCCACAGCTGGCCATCCCCAGAGGAACCCTCCTGGCCATTTTGATCACAGGAATCGTCTACCTGGGTGTCGCTGTTTCAACAGGTGCAGTCATGTGATCAGTTTTAATATGAGTATAATGCATGCTTCACAAGGGGCCTTGAAAATCTTTTAAACTGTGAATCTAAGGAGAAAGAAATTGAAGGTCTTGGGAACCCTGATTGTATTTTTTTCCCACCCCAGGCTCCTGCATTGTGAGAGACGCCAGTGGAAGTCTGAATGACACAATCAGTTCTCAGTTCATGGCAAATTGCACTGATGCTGCATGCAAATTCGGCTACGACTTCTCCACCTGTAAGAGTGAAAATAACTGTCGCTTTGGACTCCATCATGACTTCCAGGTATAAAGCAGCTCTATCAGAAGATGAGGTTTGAAGTATATGAGGAGCAATTTAGAGATGGGGGTGGAAAAAGTGTTGGGTGCAAATCAAACCTTTGAGTTTGTGTTTATCTTCCGTTCAGGTGATGAGTCTAGTTTCTGGTTTCGGGCCCATCATCACTGCTGGAATCTTTTCTGCCACTCTATCTTCAGCTTTGGCCTCTCTAGTCAGTGCACCAAAAGTGTTTCAGGTAAGACCTGAGCTAATTCGCATCATGACACACGTTTGGATTATGGTCAGCTTTGAATTATGAATAACTCAAACTGTCTTGTTTGTGCAGGCTTTGTGTAAGGACAACATCTACCCCGGCCTGGGCATGTTCGCCAAAGGTTACGGCAAGAACAACGAGCCCCTCCGAGGCTACATCCTGACCTTTGGTATTGCTCTGGCCTTCATCCTCATCGGTACGACTGCGCACCTGTACAGTTAGGCATTGTACCTGTTCGAGACGGCAATGAACAAAAGCCTTAAAGCTGAGGGTGTTCACTCTACAGTATGAAAGTGTTGGACTGAACAAACAAGGATGATTTTTGGCATGATGAATTATTTTTCTTACTCTGTATTTGAGAATAATTTTAATGAGGTTTCCTGGAAAGTTATTTGGTATGATTGCATTATAAAGTCAGTTGATGCATTGACAGTTGATTGAAAGTGGAGCTGCTAAATTTAAAAATATAACAAAATGTTACTTAAAAATAGTTTCAGAGTGTAATCCCTTTGTGGTAAATATGTTCAGCTGTACTCGAGTATTTGTTCTGATTATATTACTTAGCAACGTTGTCGACTCACTAGTTTCTGATCCTAATAGCCAAACATCAACCAGGTCACCAGCAGCAGACCCAGCAGAAGCTAATATTACTGACTAGCCCAACAGCAGTCAGCCCAGCGCTGACCTGTGTCATGTTTCTTTCTTTCAGCTGAGTTGAATGTCATCGCCCCCATCATCTCCAACTTTTTTTTGGCATCCTATGCCTTGATCAACTTTTCTGTGTTCCATGCATCACTGGCTAACTCACCAGGTAAGAGCAAGAAAAAAATAAGTAAGACGGATAAAGATGAAGCAGTTTAAGACAGAGACATCCCCTGTCTGAGTGTAAAAACAAGCAGCCATGATAGCACATTCACAAGTTGTCTTTTAATGATTGTGATGGGAAATCAAAGTTACTTGAAGCACTTAGACATGTCCTGAGGTGCAGAGTGCCTCAAAGGGCTTAGAGTTAGAGTCAGTACTATCACTGTCCATGGAACAGCTCACACATAGTTTGGGGTCAAGTGAAATGTGTATTTCTTGGTGCAGCAGTCAGGTGATCATTTACATGACTTTACACTGTTTTCCACAGAGATATATAAGTATTACTATTATTCTGTCTAATATGATATTCTTAAAAAAGAGATGAATGAAATCACCACATCCAGGAGGATTAAAAAAGAGTAGGTTCAGTACTAGAATAAAATGCTTGAACCTTAATGAAAAGTGATGGAAACATTGTCCTCTGTTGATGAAATCCGAAAATCTCAAACGCACTCATCTCAAAACAAATGAAACCAAAGCTGTGTGTGTGTGGATGGATAACACTGTGTTGTATTAGTTTTTTGTACTTTGGGTGAACGGGTCTTCAGACTGTAGTGAATAGCTGAATGAAATGCATGCAGTTGTTTTTTTATATATTGAGTTCTGTGCTTTCTTCCCCCTCGATACCAAAGCTCTAGCAGAACTCCAGGTACAGATTCTCTATGTGCTTCTAATTCTTCCAAGCAGGCCATATAATTACATGGACTTAAATGGTACATGACACAATTAGAGGCAAGCAGTAATGCGGACATTGACTAATGGATTTTACTGCCTCTGCGACCACAAACTATAAACCCCATTTGGTGTTGTGGACTCATCAGGGCCAATCTCTCTCCAGCCTTCGGGGGCCACATAAAACCCCTGCATGGCACTGAGAGGAGAAGCACCATCAATGTACCCTTTATGTCCTGTTGTTTGTTTTAGACTCTGTCATTGTGTAACCACACACAGTCTGACTGTATCCCATCTAGTCTAGTTTCTGTGATACTCTGTAAATAAAGCTAGTCCCTATTAGTGGTTCTGGTCTCGAGTCTAATGGCTGCTAACTCCCATTCTTTAACCCCAGCGCATATCCAGTTCCAACTTTAACGTTATCCACGCTCTGTAACAGAAACATGTAATATCTAATGACCATGTTGATGATGAAAATGTTTCCTCTCATGGATTACTGATTTGTATTCTTTTAAATCGCAGGTTTTACTTTATTTGGTCCCAGTTCAGGAAACAAATTTGACTTTAACATGGAGTGCCTTCCTGGAGCTTAACATAAATCATTTTTAAACATTATGACACAGATGTGTCGCACTCTTGTTTGTTCAGTGTCCTTTGACACAGTTGCAGTGTTGTGACTTGTTTTCATTGGTGCTGTAGGGTGGCGTCCCAGCTTCAAATACTACAACATGTGGGTGTCTCTGGCTGGAGCCATACTGTGCTGCGTGGTGATGTTTGTCATCAATTGGTGGGCTGCTCTGCTCACCAACGTCATCGTTCTCGGCCTATTTATTTACGTCAGTTACAAGAAGCCAGGTGAGTTACTAAATATTTATAGGGGTGGAGCGGTTCGGCGACGTCATCGATTACGTCGACTATGTAAATACGTCGACTCGTAAAACGTGCGCCGATGCGTCACGCTCGCATGTCAGCCGGCGTATATGCGGAAGTAAGATGGCTGCTCGCGGTAAAAACAATAGAGGTAGGGGTGGGCGATGTATCGAGTATACTCTGTTCATGTAAATGTTTTCATTTAATTCTCCGAAATTTTGCCTGTCGCTCACTCCTGGTGCTGCAAACAGCAGCGCACTGCCCCGCCCACCCAGAAAAATCCCCTGCGCGCATGCGTACTTTTTGTATCAAGTGAGGAGAGAAGTGGAGAGCGAGTTAATCAAAGATGGAGACAGACGGCTTGGTTCAGAAGAAAAACAGCTGCAGTCACACCGTCTCCCGTTTTCACGTGGTCACGTCAGCTGCTCCAAAATTTAACTTTATGGCAAATACTTTGAGAAAACCGGGAAAGTCAGCGCTAGCTTACTGCAGCGTGTGGACACTTCCGGTTTTCAAAATAAGACGTGGGTGTTAAATGTATTAAACATATTAAACGTTTATAAAAAAAAATATAAAATATGAGAATGGTTAAAATTTGATTTAAAAAAGTGTCAAGTATGCCAAGTATGATCCTGCACTGCTTCAATGCTCATATGTACATTATGACATATATTAAAAATTCATAAAAAAAATATGACAAGTATAAATATAAAGAGTGAAGCTAAAGAAGAAGCTATTTTTGGTGCATACATTTCATCTTGTTACTTTTGAAACAAAGGTTTTGTTTTTCAAGAGATGTGTTTGAATAAAATCTTGAAATATTAAGAAGACATGCTTTTGCTTTTTATTTAGGTAAATTCATTGTCATTACTCAAGTAATTAAAAACCATTGTTAGAATAATTGATAAAAAAGTCGTTAGATTAATCGACTAATCGAAAAAATAATCGTTAGATTAATCGATAGAAAAATAATCGTTAGATGCAGCCCTAAATATTTATTTGGCTGTTGAGCTCATGGCAACATTTCTGATCATGGACATGTACACCATAAAAATGCTTTAAATCCATGATCTGTGTAGTGACATGTATTGTAACCTCATCACACATTTCAAGACTGTTGAATGAACTGAAACGTTTAAAGACTGAAGCGGGAAGAAAAACACACAGCTCATTTTATCACGTCTGCATGATACTGAGCTGTCAAGTCATTCCACCCCCCAAACACACTTCCCCTGCACCTCTTCAAACACAACGCAGCTCTGCACACACACCTGCATGCACACGCAGTTTGACATGCAGCTACACACACATATGAGGCCTTCTCAGTGCCTGTAACACCACATGGGTCAGACGGCCTTTGGCCCAGCGGAGACGGCCCGTAAACACACTTCCTAACTGCACTGTGTGTCTTTGCCTGCATGCGCCCCCCCCGTCCAGATGTGAACTGGGGCTCGTCGACCCAGGCTTTGACCTACCACCAGGCCCTGACACACACTCTGCATCTCAGCGGAGTGGAGGACCACATCAAGAACTTCAGGTACCAAACACAAAGTGGAACAAACTTACTAACAAAACATGGTTTCTATCATTAATGCAGAACCCAGCTCAGGTTCCGTTGAAACAATAGATTTGTTAGCATGCTAATACATTACCCAGTGACTGTTAGGACAGGAGCAGCAGCTGTCATCCGACACAGAATAACCTTCTTAACTATATATGAAATGATGTGACAGGTCACAGCTACCTCCATAAGCTTCACAAATGTACATCTATACCTGTGTACTAGTACACAGTTTTTTCTGTGTGTACATGTGTTTATTTAGTTCAGGGAACATCCCCATTGCTGTGTCTTTTAAGTTTGATGTTTTATTTAGAACACTCCTATGTGGGGGTGTTGTTTAGCTCAGTTGGTAGATCATCCACGCAGTCCTTGCTGCAGCGGCTGAGGGTTTGAATCTGACCTGTGGCTCTTTCCCACATGTCACTCCCCATCTCTCTCTCCACACATTCCTGTCACTCTTCAGCTGTCTCTGTCAAAATTAAGGTCTAAAAGGTCAAATAAATATCTTTTAAAAAAAAATAAATAAATAATGCATGTATTTCCTTGTCTAGTGCTGGGTAGTGTTTGAGTACAGCCATTGTGATCTTACCAGAAATGATGATTGCAAACTTTTACCATGAATTGCAGCTGAGCCAAGCTTTACCTCCAACATTTGACTGCCAAGATGGCCACCAATGAGTGCAAAAAGCGCTATTGTCTAACATTCCACTTTTTTGTTTGTGAATGCACCATCCGGGTCCTCACAGTACACTGACTTTAGCACTTATCCAGCAAGCATCTGCACGGAAGTATGTGAACTGAGACACAGCACATTTCTAAACCTTTAAGGGTGTTACATAAAGTAATGTGAAGTGAGGAGTTTCCTGATCTTTAACAGGAACTATCTGCTCAAAGAAGCAAACAAGCCTGAGAGCAACGTCCTGTACTTGACAGTCAATACTCTTACTGCTACCAGCACACTCACTCAGTGTAGTTATTGTTTTAATTTGACACACAAATGTTTGCTGCAAGTAAGTCAGCATAATAGCAGTTTTCTGTGCTGTGAGGCCAAATTCTCACCTCACTTAGTGGCTAACGCTGCACGCTAGAGTTTACATCCTTATTCACAGTATATCCTCCAATATGGATTTATGCTATCTGAAATAATAACTGTTAATCATTATACTATGACCATGTGATGTGTAACATGAGTCAGTTTGGGATCATTAATCATTCGTTGAATTCATAAAACACATGTATAGAATAAGAATGCGATTTCCCTGCAGGTTGTAGATGACTCATCAGCTCTGTTTGTGTCTAATGCGAAGCACATATTTCTTACTGAAAACAGAAGGCAGGCATTATAATGTGTTTTCTATGCGTTCTCTGGACGTGTCAGTGATTATGTGTCTTTGGGCTGTTCCCATGGCAGCGAACCAAGCAGGAGATTAGACGTGTCTTCAGAGTGCCCCGTGTGTTTCTTCTGACCTCCCTCTTGTCTCCTCTCGCCACCTTCGTTAAATCCTTTGGTGCTTAACATATTTGCTTTGATGTGCGCCACTCTGCTCCTGTTTTTTTTGCCTTGTGTTAAGAGGACTAGAGGCCACTTTGAAGGTCAGCAGTGACAGTGGCTGCAGATGTAAAAGCTGTAAATATCAGGGCAAAGTCTGAAGACAAAAAAACTCCCACTGACGCTGTTTTCTCCTGGGCGTGTTTGACTGCAGACCCCAGTGTTTGGTGATGACCGGTTACCCCAACTCTCGTCCAGCTCTCCTCGACCTGGTCCACACCTTCACCAAGAACGTAGGCCTAATGATCTGTGGACATATCCGCACGGTGAGCAGACACTCTGTTATTGTTCTCTTCCTGTTTGTGGTTTTTACAAAACCTGCAAATGATCCTAAAAAAATTAAGCTGCCAACTCAGACAGATATCAATAAATTTCAGTCCATCATTATCTAATATGTTCCTAAAGCTGCAGTGTGTAAGATCTGGGGACTTTATTTTCTGAATAAGCGATCACACCACTAGATGCAACTAAATTCTACACACTGGACCTTAAACAATATTCACTTTAACTCTGAAGTGCATGGACATCATAAAACATGCATCAGGTCGAATATTCATATCATGATTGCAATTGGCTCCTTCAAACTGTTCAAACAGCTCGTCATGCTGCAGAGGATTCATTGGGGCTGTGCCATATGACCAAAATGTCATATCCAGACAATGATGCATACACAATATGAGCACATTTTCTGTCAGTAGTTTATATGAAATGACCCTATGTGTATCTCAACATAGAAATGATACTTATTTTTCTCCTTTTAGAACTCTGATGCAATTTTTCAATTACAGACAAAATCTGACCGCTGTCTACAAGCTGAGACAGTACTTGTGTTTGGGTGGAGCTCTGTGCTCTATGTGTGTTTGAATCAGGGCTTTGACAATGTAGTCATTATGAAGAGCTTAGTGGATACTTTGCAGACTCACTAAATAATGGATTTACGCATATTTCCAGTTCAGTTGTTCATCAGTGACATCAGCCTTTGTGAGAGAAACGTGTGTGTGTGCTGAAGCATTTGTGATGTATGAACAAGTAAATGAAACATAATCTGAATTTTTAAAGTGTCTCATATAGTATTTAATTATAATAGTCTAGAGTAGTCAATAGAGTCTATTGCAGTCTTTTATGGTCTCCCCAGACAAGCTTTTATTTTTGGAACAACTGCTAAAACAATGGCTCCTGATCAATGTGTTGCTCCCCTTTAAACCCCCCCACTGCGGTGTGATCTCTGACTCAGACACAATGTACCTCTGTCAGCTTAGTGAGCCTCTGTGGTGATATGGCTCGTGGCTGTTCCTCTCTCGTATACACAGTGTAAAAGACCTTTTACAAATCCCCTGCCAGGCATAACCACTTCACAATGGAAAGTCCATTTTGATTGGATGAATGAGGCTCTGTGCAGTCCGGCAGCTGTCTGGCTATGTGGAACACGCCACCCCCCACAAGCGGCCTCTGATCCGCCCTCCTGCCTGCTCCTATTGCTTCCATGAGGGCTGAAAGGGCTGAGCGCCAGTTAAACGGTGTAAACATTCCCAGCTAATTGCATTACAGTTTCCTGTCTGAAGAGCATCTTTGTGAGCCGAAATAAACAAACACCCCAATGAAGACTTTCAGAGCGGGACCTTACTCTCTCTGTGTGTGTGTGTGTGTGTGTGTGTGTGTGTGTGTGTGTGTGTGTGTGTGTGTGTGTGTGTGTGTGTGTGTGTGTGTGTGTGTGTGTGTGTGTGTGTGTGTGTGTGTGTGTGTGTGTGTGTGTGTGTGTGTGTGTGTGTGTGTGTGTGTGTGTGTGTGTGTGTGTGTGTGTGTGTGTGTGTGTTCCCCACAGGGCTACAGAAGGCCAAACTTCAAAGAGCTGGCTGCAGACCAGGCCCGATATCAGCGCTGGCTGCTGAAGAATGAGAGCAAGGCCTTCTACACGCCGGTGTTTGCTGAGGACCTGCGTCAGGGGGCACAGTACCTGCTCCAGGTAGGAAAACAGCTGCACTGCAGACGTGTGGGGAATGAGATCTCCAAAGGATTGAGTCTCTGTTGTTAAAATGGTAAATGGACTGTACTTATATAGCGCCTTTCTAGTCTTCCGACCACTCAAAGCGCTCTACACTACATATCTCATTCACCCCATTCACACACATTCATACACTGATGGCATTGGCTACCATGCAAGGTGCCAACTGCTCATCAGTTTAAGGACCTAGCCATTCATACACATTCGCACACCGATGGCACAGCCTTCGGGAGCAATTTGGGGTTCAATGTCTTGCCCAAGGACACTTCGACATGCAGACCGGAGGAGCCGGGGATCGAACCGCCGATCATCTGATTAGTGGACGACCCGCTCTGCCTCTGAGCCACAGCCGCCCCCTTGTTCTGGATGATATCATGATATCACCAAGTAAACAGGCAACAACTGCACCAAAGTGTTCAAGCCTCGAGTAGCCTCGCACAGCAAGTGCCAACAAGTACCAACAGCAAGCAGTGTGGGCTCAGTGTGTTTCTATTTGCTGGTGTTGATGAGCGCATGCTTCTTTAATAGCACACTATTCATTATTTCACAGACAGTTCTCTACACTGTATGAGAGGCTGCACAGTTTACGAAGACTCTGTGTCCTTAAACTGTCTCAAATCATCTCAGTTTATGTCAGATCAAAGTAACTGAATACAAGGTCTCAACTTGAGGAGAGAGATTTTCTCTGTTAAAAGATACACCTGACCTTTTTCTTATTTCACACACATCCCAGTGCAGCATAGCAGCAACCCAGTGTTGCACTGCGAGCTTTAAGCCTGTTGTTTCCTGTTGAAGACTAGGATTCAGAGTGTTTTACTAGACGATACTCAAAGAGCATAGGGACTACTTTTTTCATTGACATGAGGAAGAAGATACTGTATATTACAGACTATCCACAGAGGTATCTATGATACTAAATTGGCTGTTTAAGATGTGAAACTAGTTTTAGAAGCTGCTGTGATGTCCATGGAGACGAATGACAGCAGTTTAAAATATTTTTGGAAACAAAACCAAGGTGAACCTTGCAGGCACCTGTAAAGCTAAGGTAGCATTCAAAGTACTCACAGCGCTAAGTCGTACTCGGTGATCACCAATGACGGGCTCAGCAGTCCACCCTGAATTTTCTTTGCTGCTTTAGCCTTGATGGTTGTCGTGGTCGAGGTTTGATATCTTTTGATTGTGATTTGAATTCTTCTCCCTCTTAAGGCTGCCGGCCTGGGACGCCTCAAGCCGAACACACTCGTCATGGGCTTCAAGAATGACTGGAGGGACGGCGACATGATGAATGTGGAGACGTACATCAGTATGATCCAGTAAGTTGAGTCAGCAGTCATATTATAGTTTGTGTTCCAGCACTCACAGAGGGAGCTACATATAGACCGTTTTTACTGTACATGTGAAAGTGTCCTTTGGTAGAAGAGACTCAGACTCTGTAAAGTAGAAGAATGATACATCATGGCTGTTTTCAGGAGGGCTATGCTAATCATGCAGATGATGCTTAATCCATTAATCCACTGTTTGATGTATATTCCTGCCCACCATCATATTTTGTGTCATTTTGTCTTCAGACACTCTAGTCACATGATCACGTATGATGTCACTGTTAGAGGACGGATGAATCTTTATAGAAGAGTTAGTTTGTGTTAACTGGATTTATCAATGAATGAATCAAACATGTTCCACGTTAGTAAAGCACATACTGAAGCCTCGTGTTTCTCTAATGATGCACCGTTTGCCCTGAGTTCTTTGGGTTTTTTTCCATATTCATACATAACAGCAGATTATATATTATGAACATCTTCTTTTAAATGGTAAATGGACTGTACTTATATAGCGCTTTTCTAGTCTTCCGACCACTCAAAGCGCTCTACACTACATATCTCATTCACCCCATTCTTACACAGTCATACACTGATGGCCTTGGCTACCATGCAAGGTGCCAACTGCTCATCAGTTTGTGGATCTAACCATTCATACACATTCACACGCCGATGGCACAGCCTTCGGGAGCAATTTGGGGTTCAGTGTCTTGCCCAAGGACACTTCGACATGCAGACCGCAGGAGCCGGGGATCGAACCGCCGATCATCTGATTAGTGGACGACCCGCTCTGCCTGTGAGCCACAGCCGCCCTTTACCTTGGCCCACTTCCTCCCCCCTTTTCCCATTAATGGTATATATACGTATATATTAAAAATCTACATATTAAGATACTTACTAAAGTACAGCAAGGTTATCAAAACTTAAAAGGTAAAAAATAAAATAAAATAAAAATCAAGCTCTAAATAAGTGAAAAGTAACTTAAAGAAGACAAAAATCCACAGGTCAATTCACAAATGGAAATAAAAAAAATAAATAATAGTAATTAGATTTTTTGTGTCAGCAACATGTCTCTTTTTGGTATCCCTCTTCATTCATCAATATCTGCTGTATCAGATGTTCAGTCAGATTACCCCATACTTCCTCAGATTTGTCCGGCCTGTGTTTTACATTCTCCATTCTTTTCTGTCTGGGCGTACAGGAGGTTAGTTCACTCAGCCAGACAGACGGGAGGAGCTGTGCATTTACTGGCTGTTGTCAAAGCTCTTCTAAACCTGATTTTGTTGCCCCTCACAGGCAGTAGTGAAGTGTCCCCTAGCAGAGTTCTTTCATTTTTGTTTATAATATGCTTCCTTTATGCATAAATAGTTTATGCACACCTGCATAGCTCAGAATTAAAAAGTGTTGGTGGTGGTGGTGATGTATAGAGAAAAATTAATAATATCAATTTCCTGTTATCGAGAAATAATTTTACCCACCATGTGAATGTTGCTAAATAACAAAAAGATTGGAGCCTTCAGCCGGCCCTCTGAGTGTCCGAGCCCTCGAGATATTTCAAACTTCAACGCTAAACCGTGTTTAATGTAAGAGCTGCTGCTACACTCACTCCTTGTGTACTATTAACTAGGGGTGTGACGAGATCTCGTGTGACAAGATCTTGCGAGATGAAAATTTGCGAGATTTCTCGTCGGATTGGAAATCGGTCTTGCAAGATTTGTTGTCCAACAAGCAGCTGGAAAACACATGCATAACTATTTGCGACGCCCCCCTGTGATCCAACAAGCAGCCGAATGACGTCGGAAAATACAGGTATTGAAATTGAAGATGCCCCCACCACTTTCAAATCTTTTGTCTGGCAGCATTTTGGGTTTCCGGCAGAAATGATAAATGGCAAGAGAGTAAGTGATAAGACACGGACAATATGCAGACACTGCAAGCTAACAATGCCATACAGCGCAGCTAATACCAGCACAATGCAAAGACATTTACAGCACCACCACAGCGCAGTACTCAAATCCACAACTGCACCAAAGAAAACGCCAAAAAACCAGACAACGCTGACGCACACATTCGGACCTCAACTCACACCGTCAAGCGCCAAAGCCACAGCAATAACGAGAGACATATATATATATATATATATATATATATATTTACTATTTCAACTTTTATAACATTTTATTTTAGTTTCAATCTGTAGAGGAAGAAGTTAATTAAGAAGTTCATTAAAATGAAGTTCATTGAATGACAAGGCTTACATAGTTATCAAAACCATGTGCAACAAAGTTAAATAAAAGTCTGTTGTCCAGGCATTCATATTTGTAATTTAGTTTTCCTAAAATCTCGTCTCGATCTCATGAACCCAATCTCGTGTCTCGTCCCATCTCGTGAACTGAGTGTCTCGTCACACCCCTACTATTAACATGAGTACAGTGTTTGTGAGCCTGCTGAACCCTAAACCAGTCATGTGAGACCAAGTGAAGGACTTAAGCTGAATGAGTTCCTGATTGTGAAGTGCGGGGATTACAAGCTGAAGGTCAGAGATGGTTCAGCTCTCCAATATTAAAATCACAGCTAATGCGCTCAGCAATGTGCCCTTTCCTTTCCATCCAGCTGCAGGCCCGAGAGATGTTTGAACCTGGAGTTTGTTTGGTGCAGCTCTGATCAGTCCTCCTTTTTTTTAAATGTTCCATGTGTGTGTAACTCTGAGTCTCAGTTTGGTCCGACAGCTCACACTTAATTTTGTCTGCTGCTGATGACAATTGTTCATTTCTTTTTCCTCTCAGCGATTCCTTTGACTTCCAGTTCGGTGCTGTTATTCTGCGACTGAAAGAGGGCCTGGATGTGTCCCACATCCAAGGACAAGGTATCACACACACCATGGACTTTCAGTCTTCTCATATAAAACAATAATGCAGATAGGCGTACACTTCCCTCTGTTTCTCTCCTCTTATTGCCTTCTGTTTTCTTCTTCATGCACCTCGTCCTCCATCTGCTCTTTCACTCCATTTCCTCCCAGATGACTTGCTGTCCTCCCAGGAAAGGTCTTCAGGGATGAAAGATGTGATTGTGTCCATAGACCCCAGCAAAGACTCTGACGCTGATTCATCCAAGCCGTCTTCAAAGGCCACCAGCCTCCAGAACAGCCCGGCTGTACAGAAAGGTCAGCCCGCCTCACTCTGCATGTGTCTTCATTCATTAAATGATTTTTTTTATATTCCTACTTCATCTACTGAGCAGACTTTAGGGGAGACAGTGTTGATGTGGCAGGAGGGATGTGATCATTTATCAATCTATTTTAATATTCAGCCCATTAAAGTACTTCTCTAGCAGAACCATATTGTTATTCACAGCATCGTGTGTGTGTGTGTGTGTGTGTGTGTGTGTGTGTGTGTGTGTGTGTGTGTGTGTGTGTGTGTGTGTGTGTGTGTGTGTGTGTGTGTGTGTGTGTGTGTGTGTGTGTGTGTGTGTGTGTGTGTGTGTGTGTGTGTGTGTGTGTGTGTGTGTGTGTGTGTGTGTGTGTGCGCGTGTGTGCGTCCGTCCAGTCCTGATCCAGTGTTCACTGTTCATATTTATTTGATTACATCTGAATGTGTGTCGTCCTGTTGTCTCTGTACATGTACACATCAGTTCCTCATCAACACAACAAAAGATCCAACAGTCACTTTTTGATTCTACATTCTACTTCATTTTTATGAATGATATTATGACATTAAACCTTCTGTTGATTCAAAGGGCACCTCGCTCATGGTGGACATTGTTGTATCTCTGTACATAATGTTATCTAGTGTACAGTGTAGAGCTGCTCAGTATGGAAGGAGTCATGAGATAACTGATGTTGTGACTTGGAGCTCTAGAAATAGAATTGAAGTCACTTCCCTGAAAGACTTGAAACACCTACAGGAAGTGTTTCAGTGATAGTAGCTTGACAGGTACTGTAGAAAAGTAAATGTAGAAGAAAGAGGAAGAGATCAGTGAATGAACAGAGTCTCTGAGTCCACCATGTGAGTCTGTTTGGATCAAACCTTCATCAGGGAGCAGCTCAGTACTCTTTCTGTCTGTTAATAAGTTACCACATTAGATTATAGAAATAGGTCTGTATTTGTGAATGCTGCTCACGTTGATAACATGTTGCTTTAGTGAAGATAGATGTGTTGATTGAAGTAATCTTCTAAGTCCCAGCCATGGCTTCTCCCTGAGCTCAGGCCTCTATGCTGTAACTCATTTTAATCCGTGCACCATCTCTGTGGAGTTGTTGAGCTTTGAGAATCAGAAGTGATTAATGCGTATTTAATGCTCTCACATGTCCACAAATGTTTCTGAACAAATGTCCAGTTGCAGCCAGATTTAGTTAACTGGAGAGTCCTGGCTCTGAGCTGCTGCTTTTATTGCTCGGGTCGGGATCAGAACTTTCCAGAAATGTGTGTGTGTGTGTGACCTCACATCAACATTTCATTTCAACTTTTTTTTCTCTCCTTTTGTCTCACATTATCCAGATGACGACGATGATGGCAAAGCTCCAACTCAGCCCCTGTTGAAAAAAGGCAGGAGATCACTCACTTGGGTTGCCTTGAACCTTCTTCTGCTTTGTTTTGATCTTCTTCTATCGACCTGTCTCCCTTTGTTATCTTTTGTGAGCTCCTTTCCTCTCCTTTCATATTTCCTGTCCTCTTGCTGTCTTTCTCCTTCTGTCACCTCGTTCTTCAAAGTTTATTTGTATTAACATACCGTCTTGCACCCCGCTGTCTCTGTCTTGTGTCCCGTGTTTCAGGCCTGCTAGCTATTTGGCTTTGGGAATTAACACTTTGTCGTTTCCTCTCTTTCTCCTGCTCTCCTGTTACCAGCTTTTAGCTCACTCACATATATATACTGTATGTCACAGTGCCTTCAACTTCCTCCAAGTCTGAGTATTAAATGTTGCGTGCCAACATTTCACTTTCCTCCAAAGCGTCTTGGGCCTGCTGCCTCTTTTTTTGTCTCTTTCTCTCTCTCTCTCTCTCTCTCTCTCTCTCTCTCTCTCTCTCTCTCTCTCTCTCTCTCTTCTCTCTCTCTCTCTCTCTCTCTCTCTCTCTCTCTCTCTCTCTCTCTCTCTCTCTCTCTCTCTCTCTCTCTCTCTCTCTCTCTCTCTCTCAGTTTGTCTGTAGTAAGATGAAAGCTGCTCTCCTGTTTTCATGTTTCAGCTAACCCCCGAGCCTCTCACAGCTTCACTCTGTTTGCTTGCTGTTGGTATTATTGATATTGATTGGTGTTTCCTCTGTTCATAAAGCCCAAATCAAAAAAGAAAAACTATGCATAATGAAAACACTTCCTGTGTGACTCATCAATATAAGCCGTAAACTCCCCTCGCACAGTCAGTACACTTGTTGATGTCACCTGCTCTGGTATTAGCAGCAGCTTACCTCATGTACGATAATGTTAGCAAACTTTTGAGGACTTAAGTCTGTTCATTGATTGTACTCTCCACATTCCACAGCCAAATCCATTTTTTGCAGAATTATTTTAGAAAGTCTGAAATCAAAAATAGTTAACACAGACATTTGAAGTGATGGCTCCAAAAACTACAATTCAGCTCCAAACAACACTTCCAGAGGAAACATTGATCACAGCTGACTGTCTTCCTGGTTTATAGGAATAATATGTTCTGACGTGCTCAACGTCCCATCACATCACACCTTTTTCCAAAACCAAACAAAAGCAGTTCTGCTATTATGCTTACACACACACACACACTGATAGTTAACAGTCCACAGAGCTGAAGAACACACAGGTCTGTTCTCTCTCTCAGGACTCTCAGCAGGCCAGCAAATGATAGAAATGACTGAAATGTCTTCTGCTGCCGTCTAAGGTGTGTGTGTGTGTGGTGTGTGTGTCCCTGTGTGTCCCTGCAGACAAGAAGAGCCCAACTGTACCACTGAATGTCTCCGAACAGAGGCTGCTGGAGGCCAGCCAGCAGTTCCAGAAGAAACAGGGGAAGGGCACAGTGGACGTCTGGTGGCTGTTTGATGACGGAGGTGAGTCTGGGAGAAAGAAAGGCGTCTGGTTTTTGTTAGCGTCAGTGCACTGCGTCGGAACATTTTAGAAACGTTTCTTTCAACATTCTAGTTCATCATTTGCGTTCTTTGCTCGTTCTTTCATTTGGTGAAATGCTCTTGACATGACTTCAGCATTATACAGTAATTATGAACTAACATCCTAATTCCGATCCACATCCCTTTAAAAAACATCAAACTTACTGTTAGAACTGAGAGGAACCTCTGTGAAACATGACATATTCTCTTAACTTTCACATTAATACAGTGAATGTTCTGGACACAGACATGCACAGAACAAATGAGAAATCTAAAGATGGCAGGTTTTTTTCTGCCCCCTGCTGACTGACTCAAGTCAAATCAATCCAGAGCCATCAGAAAGACGTTGACCAGTTTATCAGTTGGAGCTGACAAAGCCAATTTGTTAATTGGACTCAATTTTTGATGAGTAAGAGTGTTTGTCAGCCCGGCAGGCTGTAAAGAAGAGAACCAGGCCAGAGGCATGACTCATGCATCATCATTATCATCATCATCATCATCATCATCATCATCATCATCATCATCATCATCATCATCATCATCATCGGAAGTGCAGTGATCAAACTGCTGCAAACAGCTGAGCTTTTTCTGGACGATGTCCTGATGTGTTTACATTGAGTTTAGATGTGTCAACACGTCCTCTACCAACCAACATCATTTCGGAGCGATCATATTTCTGCTGAAGCAGTGACTGCTCCTGAAATCTAAAATCCTCCCCTACAAGCTGGCCTCTGAAGAAAGTTTGAAGGCCTAACAGACAAAACGTGGAGACATTCTGGAGCTCTGATATTTTCACTTTAACTCCAGTGACACACAGTCCATGCATAATGTTTCCATGATAAACTAGTTTGATGTCTCCTGTCCAGGTCTGACCCTGCTGATCCCCTACCTACTGACTAACAAGAAGAGGTGGAAGGACTGCAAGATCCGTGTCTTCATCGGAGGCAAGATTAACAGGATTGATCACGACCGCCGAGCGTAAGTACTCGTAGCGTTCTCTCTATCCACTGTATCACGTTTGAAGGTCAACAAGAAGAGAGAAGATAAGATGAGATTCTGTGTCGCTGCACATGGCTGCTTCTTCATGACTTAATACAAACACTCAGATAATTCTCTTCCCTCTCTAAGTTGGAAGGCAATGTTGAAAGCGCCTCCTCAGTTCTCAGAGGTTATCTCACTTTCACTCAGAAAGATGCTCTGTTAGCTTAATGTTCGTAGAGTAACGTTGCAAGGTAACATGTAACTATACAACTTGTGAGGACAGTCATATCATTTTGTGCCGGCTGCAAACTCCCATTTCCATCTGCGTGCCGCACTGATGCAGCGTGACGATGCATCCACACGTCTCTGACTTCAGAAAGCCTGTCATATGAAAGCAGGGATGCAGCTTGTGAGCGGTGGAACACGGTGCAGCCATCTGCTTTCCCTTCCCTTTCCCTTTCCACTCGTGTGCTCAGCTGCTGCTGACAACATGACACACACACACACACACACTGTTTGTTCACGTTAGCCGAAAAACTTAATGTAATAATACAAGAGAGTAACACTGACTTTATGTTGTGTACATTTCTTCTGGCTGCATGACAAACAGTGAAACTTCAGCTCTATGTTTTTTCAGTGTTTAGTGAGCACAAAGCTCTGATACGAACATATGAAGTCTTCACTGACTTCATAAAGTGACTGGTCACAGCTGCAGACAGCTGATCCAACTGAGTGAATGATTCCATGTTTGTATCAAACCTGTGTTGTTGTGTGTTGTAGAGTTGAGAGCCTGAACCACTACTGTGCTTCTCTTAGCTGCTGTCTGGTCATCACTGATGTGAAGTTTACTTTGTTGTTACTGAGTATAAACACAGAAGGAGCATCAGTGTGATCCTTGGAGGAGGAGAAACAGACTGCAGAGTGTATGCTGGAACAGCACGTCATGTGAACATCCTGTCTGGTCCCTGATTGTTGTGTCTTTACCAGAATCATTATCGTCGGGTCATGCCTCATTCACTCACTCACTCTCACCCACAGTTCAACTCTGTCTGCATCTTAAGACATTCGTAGGAGGAACTTTTCTTTCCTGCAATGAGATGAGAATATTGAAATCAGTCTCAGAAGTACAGAGCTGGAGTCACAACATGGACACGACATCTGAAGTTCTGTGCTGCATTATCCTCTGCATGAACCTGCAGGACGTATTCTGTTTTCAGGTTTTCAGCATAAATGCAACTCTCACCCTCTACCACACACACACACACACACACACACACACACACTCTGTCTCTCATTGTCCCCTACAGCTGCCTCCTACCTCCTTTTGTTGGATACAGTTAGCTTGGTGCTAGCAGCCGAGCCTTTCCTCTATCTGTGTGTGAGCGCACAGCTCTACTCTTTCTGTTTGTTTACTGCAGAACCACAAACTGAACATTTCATCAGAGACGACACATCACTGCATCTCTGCCAACCTGTCAAGGAAAGAAGACTGCAGCATGTTTGTTCAAACTGTATATCTGACCTGCAGGTGCCTGCATGTCTGTTCAACCTTGAATTGATCCAGTTTTTTAGCTGGAGAGGGTGTAGCATGGGCAAAGGAAGAGGTTATGCATATCTGAATCATGGGGATAGAAAAATAATGTATCTTCTATTAACACTGCGACATAGGTCAACTGTAACACCAGTGTGTCAGACAATTGAGATCACTGTAAACCTGTTAGAATTTAAGTGAAACACTCAAACCTCACTATAGAAGCATCACACCTCACACATAGACGGTATAAAAACATGGATGCAATCTCTCTGACATCACACAGGTTTGTGACGTGGCTCTGGCTTGGCCGTCCTACCGCCATTGGCTAAAAATGTATTGTGGGTGGAGCTGAGTTGGGCTGATTTAAGCCTGGGTGCTCAAACAAGCCCCCTCTACCAGCACCCACCTGTCAATCAAAGCATTCACGCTCTTAACCCTGCATAACTTTAAGCCTTAATATAATCTGAACGGGTGAGGTGTATATAAATTCACCCTCAGTACAGTTGTCATGAACGGGGAAATTAGCTACAGAGACCAAAACTATTTTTTGTACCAGGCTGTAAACATGGTTATTTCTGCTGTGAAGTTGGGCATTTGGATATGGGGACTTATGGAGACTGACTCACTTCTGGAGCCAGCCTCAAGTGGACGTTAGAGGAACTGCAGTTTTTGGCACATCCTGTGCTGGCTTCACCTAACAGCCTTGATGGTTGACGCTTGGTCACCAACTGGCTGAGCAGGTGGAGTACAGTGAGCTGATGGGAGTGCTGAGACTGAACCGAACTATGAAGTTGTGTGCCGTGAAACCAGAACAATGAGCTGCAGTGCATTGTAAGGCTTCATAGAGCTGAGGAACCTTTACAGTACACCTGGTAACGTGACTGATTATTAATCTAAAACAGTGATGTGGGCAGCAGATTTCATTTGAAAGCAGGAATGTGACGGTTGTATTAAAATAAAATCTCTCCACTGGTGACAGATGGTGATTTCAGGCTCTAGGCTTCTTTGAAGCTGAAGCTACAGGAAATGACTCTCATACACAGAATGCCACAGCACTCCTAGTAAAGCCTGCCGTACCTGCCTCCACCCTTCCAGAATGTCCGTGCGCAAACAAAGCTATTTAAAGCGGCTTCCCCTGGCCTCCATGACGACTCAGTGCTGTTATCTGTCCACAGCTCCTTCACTTGAAAATGTCTTACAGCTGGTTTCCAGTATTTCACCTGAAGCTCTGTATTTGTTTTTTCCTGTGCAGGATGGCCACACTGCTGAGCAAGTTCAGGATAGACTTCTCTGACATCACCGTGCTGGGAGACATAAACACCAAGCCCAAGAAGGAGCAGTAAGTTTTTCTCTGTTAAAGATGAGCCATGTCAAAGAACAGTGAGGGGGTCAGATGATCGTAAACTCAATAAACTGTTAGTTCAACGTCATACTGACATACTTTTTTTACTGCTGCCGCCACACATACATGAATTCCTCACATGGAATTTATCTGTGGTAAACTCCAGTGCAGCCCCTAATGTGACTGCAGCCTTAAGCTACTGTGTGTGGAATGATCATTCCGTGCAGATGTTTCACATTGACAGAGAAAAGGCAGGGATTACATCCACTGATTGAGCCTATTTGAAACTAAACGCCAGTGAGACTTTAATTCATGGAAATATTTAGTGAATGAAAACAGGATTTCTGTGAGAGTATGACATGACTCTGAAAATTTATATTCCAAAATGAGCATGGAGGGAGAGTTTGCATGAAGCGGGGATCAGGCTCTCTAACAAAAGCTTCTCTCTACTGGTTAGTTAAAAAAATAAAAATAACATGTTAGACCTTCCTGGTCGTCGGCCTGTGCACATGCACTCATGTGTAGCCAAGTCTGTATCATTCCCTGCTCTGGTGTCCTGACGTTTGGTAGAATATTTCTGTGTAAAGATAAAATTAACACATTTTGAATGGATAGGTTTTTATCTCCACTCTATGAATATTTAACGTCCAGTGTTTCACATCTGTCATCAGTCTGCAATAATCAATAATGATAGATGGATGAGTGTGTGTCCAAAGCGTGTGTGAGGAAAGAGTCACTGGCTCTCCCATGTGGTCTGTTTGTGTAAAGACATCACACTGAGACCGATGAGTTTGGTTTTCACTCTGTTTTCAACAGGTGTGATGAATATGATACATATATATTTCTATCAGGCTGCATGTTCTCATCATGTCTGCGTGGGTTCTCTGTTGAAGTGCATGTTTTTGGACCAAAGACATGCACTTTAACAGGTTTATTGGTAACTCTAAACTGTCCGTAGGTGTGAGTGTGAATGGTTGTAACTTCAATTATAATTCCAGATAATTACAGCTTGAGTTCTACCTAATTGCACTAACTGAGTTATTATGTGACACATGATAGAACACATCACTAAAGCTCAGTCAGACACAAGACCATCAGACCAGTGTAGTGATGCTGGCGTGATGCTGTTCCCGTCACGTATGCGGGAATTAACCACCCAGCTGTCGTTGTTGTGCAGCGTGGCGGCCTTCGAGGAGATGATCGAGCCGTATCGGCTAAAGGAGGACGACATGGAGCAAGAGGCAGCTGAGAGTCTGAAGAACAGAGAACCCTGGAGGATCACTGACAACGAGCTGGAACTGTACCGTGCCAAGGTCAGCACACTACATGCTTCCCTAAGCTCCTTGAAATCCTTGGAAATTAGTGAATTTAAGGGGGTGGGGGGATTAATAGCCTTGAAAGTCTTTGAAAATAGACATGTAGTATGGTTTTAGATTGTCTGTTGTTAGCTGGAAAGTCCTGGACAAGTCCTTAAATGTAATGTTTAAGTGGTATGGAACATTTAGTGAATGTTAAACAGAGTTCCATATTTCTAAGAAAAGAAGTCCAGTGGAGTGCATACTGTTCACTGTTCTAAAGCTAACTGTGGCTGTAACTGGTTCAGAGTCGGTGTTCTAGCAGCTTGTGATAATTATCTGGTAAGCTGATACCTGAATGTTTCAAGCTGTTTGTTTGTGTCTGCAGAGTAATCGTCAGATCAGACTCAACGAACTGCTGAAGGAGCACTCAAGCACAGCCAACCTCATCGTCATGTAAGTGTGTGTGTGTATTCATCAATATGATGACACTGAGATAAGGCGAGAGTGTTAATGGGGAGTGTTCGCATGCAGCAGCTGAGGCCGTATCAAATCTCCTGTTCCTTTTAAAGACTCAGTTAAATGTGTTGGTCCACAGTGTGTTTTTTTGGTCTTTTCAAATGTCCAGACTAACTTCCTCTAATAGAAGTAGTTCTATAGGCACCTGAATGCTCTGAAAGAAGTTTTTTGTCGGTCTCCTGCCCTCACACCGTTCCAGTGTCACATGGAGGAATTGTGTCCGGCTGTTTTTTAACTTCCCAAACCAAAGTAGAATGAACATGAGCATAAAGTAGGCAGTGTTTGAGGAGACACTGACTGATGATCGTCCACACTCATCAGACTCAGGCCACAGTTTAGCCTTTTCACCTATGAAATAACCTGTCATGTGAACTTTAAGGCAGCAATCAGACAGATATTAACTCTGCAGACCCCTCTTTGGCACAGCAGCATCTTTAATAAAACATGTGGATCTAGCAAGGCTGCAAACTTGATAAGAGAGTCACATGTCAGTAATTTGATAAACTCTGTCCTGACTTAAGCTTCAGTCACTTTCACTTTGGTGATATGTGTGTTTTGGAGCAGGAGTTAACACAGACTCCAGCAGATTCACTTGTTTAGTTGACACACGATTGTCCTTTGAATTGGACCGTGCTCCCCTTTACTCCTAGGCATCATGGGGGCTTCTAAATGTGCTCACAGGTCTATCTGTATTTAAAAGCAGCCCTGTTAATGACTGCCCTCTCTTTCTCTCGCTCCCTTTTTTGTGCAGGAGTCTGCCGTTGGCCAGGAAGGGCACTGTGTCCAGCGCTCTGTACATGGCCTGGCTGGAGGCGTTGTCTAAGGACCTGCCGCCCATCCTCCTGGTGCGCGGAAACCACCAGAGTGTCCTCACCTTCTACTCTTAAACATGCACACAGAGAAGAAAATCCATGTTTTTTTTAAAAGCCTCACATCCATTTCTGCTTCTGGAGCAGAACCACATACACATCCCAGATCCAGTCCAAACCTAAAGGTGCACCACATACACTCCAGAGACGGTAGAAAACACACAGCCACTGATGGAAACAATGCTGGTAATATGAATAAAGATGAAGGAAGTGATGATGGTTAATGTGTAAAAAAACAGTCAGGGTGGGGTGGGAGGGTGGGGGGGTGTTGTATGGTTGCCCACTCAGCTCCTTCTTTCTATTTATTCTACAATGTTTTACAAGGTTTTTCTCTTGTAGCTCTAGTTTCTTTAAATTTCCTCCTGAAAATTTCATTTATGTCAAAGTTGATTTCTCTCAGGCTCCAAAGCAGTTGTGCACAATGTCCACAGTGTTCTCATGATATGGAATATCTTGATGTCATACTTGTTTCATTTGACCAGCTGTCGTGTTTGTGATGCAGCAATAATCACCCTGTCCTGTTGTTTTTCCTTTAATATTGGGAGAGAACCATGCAGAAAGCTTTGCAACACCGTCTAAAGCCTTATGGATGTGCCTTCCAGCTGAATCAGATAAATGATTATAATCTCTATCCAGATTGACAATATTACCTATTATATTGGATAATAGTTAGTTTTATTGAGTTTTAAATGTGATTCTTTCTTAGTTGGAGCGTTGTATTTCTGCGAGTGGATTGCATGAATTTAATGAAGGGTGTCCACTTGATTGCATGCAAGACTTTTTCTGTCATTTCTCTCTTTTACCCTAATCAATGTGTTTTATTTTGGGTTCTTTTCTTTTGTATTCACTTTTGAGTCTTCCTTTTTAAAGCTGTTGAAAATTTAAGATGGCCTCATCTACTAAGCATAAGACACAATTTCTCTTTTAGGCACGTTGCCTAAAAAATGTTTATATGGGTCTTAAATTTAAGATCTCGCTGTATGTCAGAAAAAGATCTGAACGTAGTTTTTCAATAGCCTTGTTCAGGTGGAAAGACTCTCTCCCATGTAGCTGCTGATCCACTAGGTTAAGTATTTCTTTCAACAACTGTTTGTGTCCACGTGTGCAGTTCTTCCCCTGAAAATCAGTTCAAACCTTGCCTTAATGCTAGTACAATTAACGATTGTCAAAGAGTTCCTTTTCTCTTATAAGCCATACTGGCTGGACGGTTTGTGGGTAAATGTAGATAGCGATTCATTAGTTC
>CM014093.1:848938-918938 GCA_004119915.2 Collichthys lucidus | reverse complement strand
TTTTGTTTGGATTTGGATTTTATTGTCATGAATTTAACTTATGTGCGATTTGCAAAGTTTTTGTTTTAATTCATGTATATCTCAGTATATATAGGTAAACATATGTATGTATATTATGTTGAGTCATAATGTATCATATTATATATATATTTTTAAATATATAATTGTAATACTTTATTGTGCAAGTACATAAATACATTTTTTTAGTTGATCAAAAAAAATTAGCTGATCAATGAGGTCACATTTGCATGGGCTCTGTAGAAGGGCAATGCTTTAAATTATTAATTTATTCATAATACATAATATCTCTGATAATATAGTAGAATAGTGTAGTCATTTAATAATGTTAATAAACAACTTTTCTATGTGAAGGATGACCTGGCTGGTAAAGTCGTACAGAGTGGGATCAGTTGGTGTTGGAGTTTCAGACAATCACAGCAAACAGGGCTGCATTAACTTGTTGGAGGGCCCCTGATGAACCCCCACCCACAAACCTGTCACTGACCACATATGACAAATGAATTATACTTTTACAGGTCACCTGACACCAACTAACTACTCTTCTACTAGAACACTACCTGGTTTTCTGTGTATATTATGCACAAGTCATTAAAGTCTGATTTCTTTCAAAATACATTAAATGTGTTGCAAAATAGTTGCTGAAAACATGTGAAAAAACTTGATATATATGATATATCACTGAAATGTGGAGTTAGAGGTTCAAACTGTTTTTCACCAGTTTTCAGTCCAGGATTTTCTGGGTGGTCCTTAAAGGGTGGCTCGATGAGATTAATTCATGTCCTTGAAAAAATCTACAAATCATCAGTTTATGTGACATGCAATGAACCACTGTGGGTCAGCTGATAGATCAGCCTTGAACTTTGACTCAGTGCTCACTCTTTTGTTTCGTTTTTTTTTGGATGTCAGCCATTGCTGATCCTCCAGCATGGTAGATGAAGTAACAGTAACATGGAAGTAAAATGCCAAGGATTTTGTTCTTTTTCCTCCTCCAGCTTTATATTCATTTATCTCAGAGTTTTAAAATATTCTTTACATAGTGAGTGGTTGCAGATTTAAGGATCTGTTGGCACTGCTAACATTATGAAATCAGAACAGTGTGTCCCTTCATCTATCCAGCTGTCTGCCTCTGTTTTTGCAACACCCAGTCATGCTGTCAATCATCCACAGTCTCTGTCACTCTCCATAAATGACCTTTAAATAATCTTCCAGGTTGCCATGGATTGTTTGTGTGTCGTACTCCCTGACAGTCCAGCAAGGCTTGGGCTTCTTGTCATCCTCTGCTTCCACTGATCTTATGGCCATGTACAGAGGGTTCCTTTTAATGTTAGACTTGAGAGTGGTTGGAGTGATGTGCTTCTCCAGGTATCTGTCCACAAACACCACAGGAGAGCGCTGTGGAGATGGAGGAGACCAGCTTTCAGTGATGACCCTTTCCTCCCTCTGTGGAGACAACAGGTCAGAGATTTGAATTCTCACCATCCACCTCCAGGCCTCCAACACAAAGAGGAGATGCTGCAGATGCAAGGCAGCCAAAGGCTAATTAATATTAGTATAATATTGTGACTAATAATAGACACCATCAGACAAAAAAAGCACTTTTGTTGAAAATAAAAAGATGTGATATTTCACTCTGGTAGCCTTAACCTTACGACAAATCATTTCTATTCTCTAAAGCTCTTAATTCTGCTCTAGTGGTGCTGTCAGCGCATATCATCATTTGATCTCATCATATTAAGGAATTATTCAGGGTTCTGATGAAGTTGCTGTGAGGAAGAATTTTTCATGATGTCCGGTTCAATCCAGAATGGATCACAGTATGGACGGTGGACTGGTGCATGTATATGTGTAAATTTCAGACCTGTATGTAAAAAACTTGAGAGATGAAGAAAGCAAACCTTCTTCTTCTTTGACAAACCCAGAACTAGCAGCTTTAGACACTGGTAATCACACAATGCACCATCCTGTTCTCCTGTTTCAAGCCACTATATTCACACAACTGCAGATTGTGATGATGATCTCTGCTAGAAGAACATTCATGCAGACTAAATACACATCATGAATAATATATTTGGGCACATCTGTGATGTGGAATAACATTTAAGGAACCAAATGTGACCAATGTCAAAGGGGAGATACACAGATGAACATACAGGAAGAGTGGCTGTGACACAGTCCATACCTGGGAGTAGACCCTGTTCTGCCAGTGTCTCTGACTGGACATAACCGCCCCGACCTGAAACATGCCGTGTGTGGCCGGCAGCATCCCAACGTCCAGCTGGAGGAACTTCTCTGGGTGGTTGTTGTTGGGCAGAACAGAGATGTCCATCCTGGCTCTGTTGCTCCATCCACACTGACTGCTACACCTGCCGACAGCCTGGATGGATGCACATGCTCACTACAACTTGCAAAGCTTTGTAATAATTCATGAAGAGCAAGATATTTATGAGCCTGTATCACTTGCAGGTGTGTGTAACCCGACCTGGCCATTAAGAGCCTGAGCCATTAAGAGCCTGATGCTGAGGAGTAACAGTGTAGTGTGGAATTATTGACAGGAGAGAGAGAGGTGGGGAGGGTGGGTAGGGGGGTAGCTTTGTTAACACAAGCTACACCCATACTGAAGTCGTCTAGGTATTGTGTTACATAAAACTTGACAGTGGTGAAATGTGACTAAACACACTGACTCATTTTGGCCTTATGGCTACATAGTGTGACAAAGTAACAGCCTCTGTGGCTGTGAGGTGAAGCCAACACAGAAATGCCAAAAACCGCAGTTCCTCAAACATCCACTTGAGTCAGTTCATGAGTCAGTCTCTATGTTAAAACGTCCACCTTTACAGCAGAAATAAACATGTTAAAAGGGTTTTTTTGTGGGCAAGTTTTTCCTCACTCGAACCGAGGATCTAAGGACAGAAGGTGTCACTCCCTGTACAGACTGTAAAGCCCTCTGAGGCAAATGTACTTTGTGAATTTGGGCTATACAAATAAAATTGATTTGATTTGATGTTTACAGCCTGGTACAAAAAACAGTTTTGGTCTCTGTAGCTAATTTCCCCGTTCATGACAACTGTACTGAGGGTGAATTTATATACAACCTGTTCACATTATATTAAGGCTTAAAGTTATGCAGGATTAAGAGCGTCAATGCTTTGACTGACAGGAGAGTGCCATCACCGGTGGCTTGTTTGAGCAACCTGGCTTCATTCAGCCTGCCTCAGCTCCACCCAGGATCCACCTCTTTGCTCATTTTTAGATTAGACTGGAGGCGGTGGGGAACATGACAGTCAAGATGGAAATGACCAGAGCCACCACACTGAGTTTCACAACAGCTCTTCAGAAAAATGTGGGTGTCATTAAAAACTACTTCCATGCACTCTCAGAAATAATGTGTTAAATTTGTACCTTTAAGAGTCCAACGGCTTGTCACTAGGGCAGTACCCTCAAAGGTACACCTGATGGCAAATTTGTACTTGAACATCCAGGAGGCATCCTCACGAGATGCCCAAGCCACCTTAACTGGTTCCTCTCGATGTGGAGGAGCAGCGGTTCTACTCTGAGCTCCCCGCGGATGGCCGAGCTTCTCACCCTATCTCTAGGGGAGAGCCCAGCCACCCTGCGAAGGAAGCTAATTTCGGCCGCATGTATTCGCAATCTCATTCTTTCGGTCACTACCCAAAGCTCGTGACCATAGGTAAGGGTAGGAACGTAGATCGACTGGTAAATCGAGAGCTTCGCCTTTCGGCTCAGCTCCTTCTTCACCACGACGGACCGGTGCAGAGTCCGCATCACTGCAGAAGCCGCACCGATCCGCCAGTCGATCTCCCGTTCCATCCTTCCCTCACTCGTGA
This sequence comes from Collichthys lucidus, assembly GCA_004119915.2. Classification (NCBI taxonomy): domain Eukaryota; kingdom Metazoa; phylum Chordata; class Actinopteri; family Sciaenidae; genus Collichthys; species Collichthys lucidus. The sequence continues at coordinate 915,072 of CM014093.1, read as the reverse complement.
ACAAGACCCCGAGATACTTGAAATCCTCCACTTGAGGCAGGATCTCATTTGTCGGCCCAAATAGCACGTCGGCCCACCGGGCAAATGCACGGTAAGCCAGATTGCCAGTCAAAATACATTAAATGTGTTGCAAAATAGTTCCTGAAAACATGTGAGATATGTTAAACTTTTGGGCAGATACACACACACAAACACACACACACACACACACACACACACACACACACACACACACACACACACACACACACACACACACACACACACTCACTCACTCTCTCTCTCCCTTTGTTCAAACAACGTTACAGGTCTCTCCTATGGTCTTTCCAATTCCTCTCTCCGCATCGCACTCAACTCAACTTTTTTTTAAAATACTCAAACATCTCCACGACTTATTGAGTGGCGTAATAGTCGTGCGACACAACGAATTGAAAATGAAATTGCCAACTCTTTATATAATAATAATCGAATTTTATCGATTAATTGTGCCACCCCCTTCTTTTCTGCTATTGGTTATGAAAGAAAATAAAACACATGAATCATTTTAAATAATTGTAAGCAGTTAAATGCCATTCAGTTCAGTTTGCTTTAAATGCACACCTTGCTCAATAACAGCCTGACTGTGAAAAAACAACTATTGTTTCCTTGTCAACATTAGCTTCAGCTCATTGCATAAATGAGCCTTTTCCTCCTCACAGCAGCAACAGACGACATGTGTTATTTCAGTTTTCTGACTCGCGGCTGCATGAACGTTTACTGTCGCGAGAGCAACAAGGTAGATGGCGATGAGATGGCGGTATTTGCTTGCTTAACAGCATTGTTTAGCCTCCATAGGACATGTGCTCTGTCTGTTAACCAGTATTTTCTCAGAAATCCAAAATATTTCCATGCTGTTAATTTATTCCTGACAGGGGAGTAACTAAATATCCTAATCGTCTTCTTCTTGACTCCTTGTCATTACCTGCCTGACACTAGGACCACACAGACCAGCAGTAGGAGTTTCAAAATAAAGGCACATCTTAAAGATGATGATATAAAGAGGTGTTTTGATGACACTGGATCATTGATATTTAAGTCAATATGTCGATCCAGATTAATGGATCGTTAGACCCCTATACTTAGTAGCTATTTCGAGGTTTTCGAACTAGCTTCTATTAGCCAGCATTTAACGTTAAGAAAACCGACAGTCAGAAGGCCTTTCAGACAGAGAGGTACACATTTGGAACTTCAGACGTCTATGTTAAGTAGCCAGACAATCATGTCAGCAACTTTTAGCTATTGTTAGCTAACAGTTAACATTAGCAAAATCATTTTCATCCAGCAACACAAAACCCGTCAATAAAACGTAACTTTACAAGGCACAAGACATCGTCTCGAAAGCAAATCTTTGGTCATTGTTGTGGAGAAATTCCTGAAGTCAAAGGTCAATGGTGAGGTCAGGAAGGAAGAAAGTGTTCAGGGGCCTCTGATGTCTTATGCTGTACTATTTATGGACGCTTGATCAAGGAGAATTAGAGACACTCTCAAAGTTCATCAGAAGTGCCTGAGTCGGTCTCACATTCATCCTGGTGGATCGACTTTAAACCCCAAGATAACACCACAAATACTACATGCCCAGAATTAGTCAAAGAGAATGTTTTTATTCATGCAGGTGTTATTGTCAACATACTTAGTCTGGAGACACAGATCGTGTCAACTGCCAGCTATCTATTATGTCTAGGAAAGCAGTAATAGGTCTCTTTGACCCTGGCCACCACAGTGTTGAGATAGACTGGCACCTACTGTTCTCAACCAAAGCCAAACAACTAATACTGCTGAGGACCTCAAGGCCCACACATGACCTTGTGTAACCTAAGGATAGAAAAATCCATAACAGTCATGTTAACCTGCTATTTTTTGGATTTAAGTTTGATATCTGACAGCAAGCAAATGTCATTTTCTAGATAAGGTCAGTGCTAGCTAATGCAATTTAGTAACTTGGTTTATTCAGTTTGAAAAAAAGGCTGCATAGAATATATAATACCAGAAATAAAATGAATAAATAAATAGCTCAGTTAAATAATGAAATGAACTTACCTCTGAATCTCTGGGCCTCTTCCTCTGTCAAACATAGTCCAGCTTTCTCCAGCTTTTGAAGGAGCTCCTCCATGGAGAGCTCCATCTTTGACTTTGAGCGCCAACTGGTGACTGTTGACGGTTGAGACCTGCCGTTGGTGTGCATGCGCACGCTGCTACATAAGGAACACGTGTGTGTGCGGCATTCTGGGTCATGTAGGCCCTTCATCATTGTGATTCAACGTTATCTTAAGGATACATTTTTGAAATGAAAGGTTGTAAAATCTGTAAAATCTTAATAGGTTTAATAGTCTCTAGCTAGGTTCAACTTAAATATTCGTGATGTGTAATTACACCGATTTTCTTTCTGATCCACTTAAAAGCTCATACCAATAGGCTTCAATATCTATATTTTGTATAAAAGCTTTATGTGTGAAGATAATAGAAATACATAAATGTCACCTGCCTCCAGATCAGCCAATAGCCAAAATTCAATTGCAATAACCAAGTTTTAACCAGCAGAGGCAGGTTCATATGTCTAACACAATATGTGGGATTTAAATACTTTGAACTAAACTGTCGAGATTTGGACCTGAATTGATTAATGTTACAAGAATTTTTAAAGAAGAACCCTTGAATAAGAAAGACTGGATTCAAACCATCAAAGTTTAAGTTGAATTTATTATTCTTGTACAAGAAGGAGTGTTTAGCAGTGCAACACACAAAAGGGGTTACAGACAAAAGGCTCCCTGAGGAGCTCTAACTGTTGGTTCTTATACATTGTTCAAAAATGGGGTGTCTCTGACACCTCCCCACTGATACAGATAACATCATAACATTCCTTTAGTTGGTTTACTGCTCAGAAATTAGCACTATTTTTTATATCCACATGGTACTCCCCTAGCCTGTCTCTCCTGTCCTTGTACAACTATATTATAATTGTCTCTCCCTGCCACCCTAAGTAAATCAGGGAAGGCCCCTAAGGGAAGAATGCGAGACATGCAAAAGACAGGATACACACACTATTTATATGAGTTAAAACATCTGCAGCCCAATATAATTCTAATTATAATAATTTATAACAATCAACAACATGACTCAACACACAGATACACTGTTTTCTTCTACACTGTTCCCTATCTTAAATGCAAACTTGATTTGCATCGTATTTCACAACATGGTATTTTTTATGAAGAGAAGGACCTGATGTCGGAGGACTGAATACTTGATCCACCTCTGAACTGTCTATCTATAGAAGAGCTACAGCCTGTGTGTGTGATGCATGATGTCTTGTCTGCCTCAATACAGAGAATGATGGCCTGGCCTGGCCTTGTACACCTCATGGTCACGCTCTGAACTGTCCACGAGCACTGTGATAAAGCCACAGTTGAGTGTTGATCTGCACTTTGGATCACTGTGTTAAAAACTGTGTTCAGATTATAATGTTTCCATTTGCTCATGATTATTTTATCAATTAATCAATTAAGTGTTTGGTCTGTAAACGGTGTACCCCAGAGCAAATGTTCACGCTGGTTTTGCATAAAAATTATTATTGTTTTCTTGTTATCAGAACTATTGCTGATTAATTTTCTACTTGATTGACACATTGATGAGTGCAGCTCTGCAACATGCTCATGGAAAGGGGGGGGGTCACCACAGCTGACAGAGTCCCCCTGATGGCAGCATGAATGTGCACAGGAGATTTGCTTTATAAAAAAATTTGGTCGTCACAGAGAAACAGATGGAGGACGGAGGCTTCTATAAGTGGTGCAAGCACGATGGAGGCAGAGAGAGAGAGGGAGAGGGAGGATGGTGGGAGAAAGAGCGTGTGTGTGTGTGTGTGTGGGGGCGGGGGGGGGGGGGGGGGGGGCGGTTGTGGTTGCGGCCACATACAGTAGTGGATGGTGCAGCGGGGTGGCGCAGCGCAGCAATCCACCAACGATGTAACGTTTGGGAGGAGGAGAGAAAAAATCCGGGGAGTGTGACCAATAAGGCGGATATTGCAGCTTTACCTTTGCACATGTCCGATGTCGTCATTGGGAAACCACCATCGCATTGCCTCGGATCATCCCTGACAAAAAATGGATAAGCACGGGCTGGGAATCCAGACTGATGCGGTAAGACATGGAGCTTTTGATTTGCACTAAACGTGTTGATGTGCTCTGTGCACGGCTGTAGCTGCAGGAAGACTCGGATCACATTCTGCATTTGAACTCTTCATTCTGTTTGATTTGACATCACTGCGACGGTCACACAGATTGAGCGTGTTCGCGCCGTGTATCTCATCCTCGGCTCTGTGCACACATTAAATCACATTTGAACCTTCATCAGGCTGCAAAGCGTGCGTGTTCTGAGCACAGATGGGGTGCACGGGGTTATTTGCTCATTACTGCCATTATTTGCTCATTTCCCTGCTGGCTGATGTTGGACTAATGTGTTCCCATCCTGGAACGCTGACATCATCCTCATCAGGACTGAGGCTCGAGGTGGCAGCAGCAGCAGCAGCAGTCAGGAGAGAGTACGCGGTGTTTGCTAGCTCAGCGCGTCAATGCGACGTTTGTTCGGACTTGATGCATTTCTCTGCGACCCAAGTTCGTTTGGTTTCAAACAAGACAGGCCCCGAACGCTGCACTGATGCAGTGTTACACAGATTGCATGGGTGGTTCTGATTTTGTCATGAGTAGAGAGGCAGAACAGCCCAGAGCAGAGTTTACAGAGGCCACAATATCTGTGTAGATAGATAGATAGATAGATAGATAGATAGATAGATAGATAGATAGATAGATAGATAGATAGATAGATAGATAGATAGATAGAAGTTTTGATCAATTTAAGAACTTATTAAATTCCACTTCAAATTTAAGAACTTATTAAATTCCACTTCAATTTTGATTTTGAATTATTAATGATTTATCCCATTCATGAACTCATCAAACCTATTGTCAAAAAACACTGACATATGATGAGCACATAACCGCCCAAAGATTCATTCATAATATATATAAAGCAGTATACAAAGCAGCAAACTCTCATGAAGAAGCCAAAGCTGCACATCTATCTTAGTATTATTTTTGTTGGTTATAGGTTGGTCATCAATTTTTGGTCAGTAACTTATTTACCAAGTCTAATTCACCATGTTACTCATTCAATACAGTGAGACCAATATAGAGGAGCCTTTCAGTCTGCAGTACCCAGGTGGCCAAATATGGGTATGAATGAAGAAAGATAGTGATGGAGTGAAGAAACTACAGCAGAGGCCACAACCAACACACCTACCAACAGTTAGTGAGTTAGTACATCACTTTTATTTCTCTTTGTTGTCTGCACCTTCATATTCATTTTTCAGCAAGACTAACAAAGACTAAGACTAAGATCCACTGATGGGGTTGAGCCCAGTTTATTTTCTGTTGAACTCGACTCAAAGTTTTGTGAGATAGGCTCAGTGATTGGTGATGGTTAAATCTGACTTCAGCCATCAATCACTTGCAGTGGTTGATTAACTTTGTGAGGTGTTGTAGGTGTAGTTTGAGCTAAATGCTAATTAGCATGCAACATAAGTCTCACAATGAAGTCCATAGACTGAATAAAACATGGACAAAGTCTCTGTGACCTCACCCACAGGCGAGAGATGTTATGAAGCTTAGTGCAGTGACTTCTTGTCAGTCCTGCCCGTACTGCCTCCCAGCTACTCTAAAAATGGGTGAAGACGTGGAGCATGGATGGACATTTTAACATGGGGACTCACTTCTGGAGCCAGCCTCAAGTCGCCTATTGAAGAACTGCAGTTTTTGGCACCGTGTTGGCTTCACATCACAGCCTTTGGTTTAAACATTGATATTTATCAGGTATAGTTAGTAGTTAGTTATAGTTACCGTATTCATCATCTTAGTCCATCATGGTAGCATGCTAAAATGTTCTAATTAGCAGTAAAGACAAAATACAGCTGATGTGTGATAATATTAATAAAGAAATAAACCTTGACATGATGAGTAAATTTGGTATTTATATCTGTGTAGAACGCTCTGATCAGTCTGCTGTCTGTGCTGATGAGTCTTTGACTCTTTCACCCCCCCACTCTTAGTCATTTATTTCTGAAGTCATTTCAGCTTTGAGGATTAGAGTTGTCTTTACACTCCTGCATTTAAACCCTGCCTGCTGGGTTTGGTTTCTTCGTCTCATCAACAGTAATGGTAAAATTAGAGAAAGAAGTGTATCCTCTCTTGTACTTTAGTCAGATTTTGTTTTTCTGACTAGTTACTACATCATTTGATCCTTTGATCATCAATTGAGGTTTTGCACACATACAGTACTTAGGTTTCTCAGAACCAAGATGAGGGCTCACCAGGATCCCGTTAACAGGGTTTTCCAGAATATATTACACTGGTTATCCATCTTGGACAGGAATATCTGCAGTCATGGCTGGGCCATCCCAATGAAGCGCACAGGAGTGCGATGCAGTTGTCTAGATGTGAGATGACTGTGGACCAGAACAGGTGCCACCTTCTAAGTTAGTGTTTCACAAACTTTTTCAGACCAAGGACCAATTTGTCAAAAAAAAAAATTTCAGGGACCACCTGACCCCGTCTTCAGCCACCTATCCATCATTGTTTCCCATCCTCTCCGTGCCTTGTTTTAGTTAAAGTTCACAGCTTTTGCTGCTCTTTTCCTTGCTTTCTTTTCCTTACTTACTGACGTGACAGCGGAATGATTTTGTCTATAGGAGACGCCGTGGTTGCTTAGGCAACAATTTGGGCACTGCTAATTCAGATTTATCTTCATATATCCATTATACATATTTAAAAAAAATATTTGTCCGCATTTTTGTTCAGAGAACAAATTCGCTTTACACTTCAAATAATGTTAGGTAGGACTAGGGCTGATATGGCCTGTAACCAATATCTCGATATTTTTAAGCTATATCGCGATACACGATATATATTTCGATATTTTTGTTGTTGTTGTTTTGTATTGTTTATTTCTAATAAATATTGTCATTATTTCCATGATAGCATTGTAATTGCTCAGAATCAACGTAGAACAGTAGATTTACACTTGCTGTGAGACACACCTCTTTTATAGCATTTTAACACTTGTCATATTTTTTATGAATTTTTAATACATTTCATGATGTAAATATGAGCTTTAAAGCTCAATAGCTTCCAGGTCCTGTGACCTATTGGCTCAAAATCAGTGTAGAACAGTCGAGTTACACCTGCTATACGACACACACTCATTTTTATAGCATTTTAACACTTGTCATATTTTTTATGAATTTTTAATATATTTCATAATGTACATATGAGCATTGAAGCAGTGCAGAATCATACTGGCATATGAGACACTTTTTGAAATCAAATTTTAACCATTCTTCATATTTTATAAATAAACGTTTAATACATTTAACACCCACGTTTTTTTTTTTGAAAACCGGAAGTGTCCACACGCTGCTAGAGCTGACTTTCCAGTTTTTTAAAAGTGTTTGCCATAAAGTCGGCAATAAGGGCGCACTTGAAAATATTGGAGCAGCTGACGTGACCACGCGAAAACAAGAGACGTGACCGCAGCTGTTTTTCTTCAGAACCAAGTCGTCCGTCTCCATCTTCAATTACCTCACTTGGACTCTTGGCTTCACCTCTCCTCACTTGATACAGAAAGTACGCATGCGGGCAGGGGATGTTTCTGGGTGGGCGGGGCAGTGTGCTGCGTGCTGTGAGCAGCAGGAGTGAGTGACAGGCGAATCCCCGGAGAATTAAATGCAGACGGCTTAAAACATTTACGTGACAAGTACTCGATGGTCGCGATATAGTCATTTCATACATCTCACGTAGAACAAGCCGCGATATATTGAGTATCCCTAGGTAGGACTCCACAAACTTGTGTGGGAAATTCGAATATTTTAAGAGATCCTCTCACGGACCACTTGAGGTCGCTCGCGGACCACTAGTGGTCCGCGGACCACACTTTGAGTAACACTGTTCTAAGTGAGCAGTGGACATATTTCTCTTTCATAGTGAACTTATGTTTATGAACTTTGAGAATGATGTAGATAGTAGTAGAGAACGCAGGCCATCCTAGAAACGTTGCTGAAGCCTCTTGGGGCTACTAAACTACATTGACAGATTTATCCCCAATGTGGCCGCCACATCAAAATGATTGAAGAAAATCATGAGGCAGTGCTGCAAATGGATGTGGAAAATGGAGCAGGAAACAGCATTTACAGAGCTGAAGAGTCAGCTAGCCAGCTCACATGTAATGGCACACTTTAGTCAAGAGACTGCGGCTACTCCAGTTGAATTAGTAACAAACATGTAGAGCACACAAATCTTTGTGTATCACTGATGTACACATAGAAATATCATCCTGTGTAGTGTCTGTGTTCCTGTATAGAGAAGAGTTTGTGATGCTCACAGAGACAATAGAGGAGCTATGTTCCACTAAAGAACTAACCTAAATAAAACTCATGTTAGTGTGTTCTGTGTATTGTTCAGTGAAACAAGTACACTGTTTCTGAAAAGAGAAGAGAAAAGAGTATTGTAAATCTTTAACACTATGAAGAGCACAAGACTATATTACCACAATGCTGTCTGAGATATTCCCTCGAACATCTCCTTTAGTTTACTGAGGGGACTTCTTACAGTCTGTAGTTGGGTCTCACCATCTTGATCTTGTCAGTTTGGCAGATATTAAGCAATTCTGGATTGCTAACCGCTCAACCCAGACTCCCAGGCTGTTGATGTTAAAATAATAAGCATTATACTGATATTTTATAGCACTTTAGGTAGGAATAGGTAAGATTTAAGGCTAAGAATTTAACTTACACTTTACTGAAACATTGTTGAAGACTGCTTAATAAAACATCTTCATATCATCTCTGAATTCAAAGGCCTAATTATTTGACCCTCGGCTGACAGCTTCTTTAATTGCAGTGCTATGGGTCACTGAACACTAAGAAAGCATAGCTAACTGACTGAATTATAATGGAGCTTGCAACCTAATATTAAGTATTGCTGCCATTCTTTTGTGTAGTTACTTGCCTGACTCACGATCCCAGCTGTATGAGTAGAAAGTGGAAGAATGACACATAACCTAATTTCTGTTAGGAGCCACATAGTGGAAGATATGGCCTTTCTTTCCCCTTTCTCTGACCTCGCTGTGTAGTGTTCTATGGCCTACATCATCTTAATACGCTTTCTGCAAGTGTCCCATGGTCTTGGTATACCTTAATCTAAGCATTATATCTTCTTGATACCTCCTTACTGCAACCATTACATTCTTATTGTACTGTACATACATACACTTTTGTGCAAGCTTTACATAATCTTGACACACCTTACTACGAGCGTTACATCATCTTGATACACCTCACTGCGTGTTGCAGTATCGTGATACAATTTGATACACAGTCTTCATTATCTTAGTACACCGTACTATGAGTGTTACATTGCTATGATATGCTTAGTGTTACATTGTCTTCGTACATCTCATTCTGTGCTAAGTGTCATTAAATGGTACATTATGATCTATTGAACACAGACAAGATTGTCAGCCAGCTCTTAGTGTTTCCATTCCAGGTGTTCTGATTAGAGGAATTACCCACATTACATGACATGACGTTACATGAAAATATATTAGCATCATCACTTGGATTCTTACTGTCATTTATATTATATCCTGCAGGAGAACTCTAACTGTATAAAGGCATATATCAAATCAAATCAAATCAATTTTATTTGTATAGCCCAAAGTCACAAAGTACATTTGCCTCAGAGGTCTTTACAATCTGTACAGGGAGTGACACCCTCTGTCCTTAGACCCTCGGTTCGAGTGAGGAAAAACTTGCCCACAAAAAACCCTTTAACAGGGAAAAAATGTGGAAGAAACCTCAGGAAGAGCCACAGAGGAGGGATCCCTCTCCCAGGACGGACAGACGTGCAATGGATGTCACGTGTACAGGACAAATCAACACAAACATATTGTACAATTACAATGACTGACAAAATGACAATGAATCACAATGATTGATAAAGTGACCACAGTAGCAGATATGGTAGCAATAATGACAGTAATAATATATGTAGTGGACGTCGTGCAGGATCACAGCAGCAGCCACGATCCACGAGAACCTGCTGGACGACAGAGCACAGAAACTCCGGGGAAGTTTGGTTAGTAACAAGCATTAATGAGACATATATAAAGCTTTATTCTCTCTATGCCATGTCTAATTTGCAAGATAAATCTGTAGAGCTATAGATTTGGATATGAATGAAGCGAGTGTCAGTGTTCCAAGAACCATGGTGCCTATGCAGATGTTGTCACTCCTATTGTTTTTCTTTTTTTAAGGAGTGGTTTTGTGGCTGAATATACAATTTCAATCAGGAGAGACCTCATTTATATAAAATACATTATTGATGTGCACAATAAATAAATCCCTTGACGGAGCCTGGACAATGGTGGTGGTGATGAGGTCATAAAGGGAATGACTGAAGATCTGGATGTGATGAAGAGTGGACTTCTGATGAGCTCCACATGTATGGGGATAATTTTGTCTCAAAAAGATTTGAATGCGTACAATATGATTTGAATGCGTACAATATGATTTGAATACATATGCATACATTTATAAATATCCAAATACAAAATACAAATATAAAAATGTGACATACAAATAAATAAACGAATTTGTATAAATAAATGTGGATTTGTAAATATATTTTCGAGATTTGAAAATAAATGTCCTTGACTTTGTGTGTGGAGTCAGCATTTGTGGATCCATTTTTTGCTTTTGTGGATCCATTTTTTGCTTTTCTCGCGATGACTTAATTTTGAGACATTCCTACCGCTCACCCGATTCACAAATAAATGCCACCAGATTTGAATACAAATAGCGGTACACCCTTCACCGAACATCCAGCAGATGGCAGTGTTGTGCAACGGTGCAGACCAAGGTACTTTTTATTATTCTGTTTCTGGACATAATGGAGAGAAGCTGAAACCAGAAACGAGTGTTTTTTTTTCGTTTTTGATAAAAAACGAAAAAACGCATCTGCCTCTACAGGTTAGCGGCATGTGCCTCAGATAGTGGTATTTAGTAGTGGCATTTCCGGGAAATGCCACTACTAGATGCCGATGCCACGAATTGAGCCAGTGTGCACGTCGCAGGTCCACACACAGGACAGTCTGTGCAAAGCGTCAGTCAATTGAAAACCGGACATTTTCATGAACCTATAAAGAAAAAAATCCTCAGGAGCCCCAGACAGGACGTAAAAATGTCCGGCCAAAAGAGGACGTTTGGTCACTCTTTAATAAAGAAATAACTTTGTCAAACGGAAGAACTTTTATTTTGAAGAGTACCGGGCAAAGAAGCGTACGAGCCCCGCCCACCACTAAAACGGAATATGGTAGTGGAAATTTTGTTTTTGGTGATTGAAACAGAAAACGAGAAATTGAGCCGAATTTTCGTTTTTTCGTTTTTTATCAAAAACGAAAAAAACACTCGTTTCTGGTTTCAGCTTCTCTCCATTATGTCCAGAAACAGAATAATAAAAAGTACCTTGGTCTGCACCGTTGCACAACACTGCCATCTGCTGGATGTTCGGTGAAGGGTGTACCGCTATTTGTATTCAAATCTGGTGGCATTTATTTGTGAATCGGGTGAGCGGTAGGAATGTCTCAAAATTAAGTCATCGCGAGAAAAGCAAAAAATGGATCCACAAAAGCAAAAAATGGATCCACAAATGCTGACTCCACACACAAAGTCAAGGACATTTATTTTCAAATCTCGAAAATATATTTACAAATCCACATTTATTTATACAAATTCGTTTATTTATTTGTATGTCACATTTTTATATTTGGATATTTATAAATGTATGCATATGTATTCAAATCATATTGTACGCATTCAAATCATATTGTACGCATTCAAATCATATTGTACGCATTCAAATCTTTTTGAGACAAAATTATCCCCATACACATGGGTACTGCTACTGATTACAGTTTTTTCTGATAGCTAAGACGCAAATTTTGAAACTTTTGGCTTTTTTTGCAAAACTCTACACACAAATCGCAAAACCTTTCACCCAAATAGCAAAACACAGTAGATCACTTGCAAAAGCATGTTTTTGTACTGTTGCATAAGCACTTTTTGCTAAACTGTTCACACTCTTTTAAAAATAGTTATTTTTGTATCCGACGGTGAAAAAAAAAACAACATAAAATGACAATCATTGAGGGAAAAAAATCAGTCTTGTCTTCTTACTGGGTCTGGCCACAAAATCTCGTCCACATCACCTGCACCTCCTCCTCCTCTTCCTCCGAATTCATTTCCTTGTCCACGTCCTCGTCCTCCTGCTTCTTCACCTCCAAGTCCTCTTCCTCGCCCTCCTCTTACTCTTCTGTCTCCTTCCATTGTTCTCCACACAAAAAGCTTACCTGTGGCTTATTTATAGTGCTCAGGCTGATTGCAAAGTGAAGTAATTATAAATAATAGTTTTCACATGTGAAAGTGTGGCCTGACAGTTGGCAGAATTGTGTAAAAAATAGCCATAAATATGTATAGTTTTGATAGGAGTGTGTAGATCATCTGGAAATTGAGTGTAAAGCAGTGGAGCTGTGTTTACAGTTTTGCAAAAGGAGTCCTGTGCAGTGAATTGTATTTACACATATACAAAGTGTGTGTTACGAAATTGCAAAGCAATGTTTGTGCTTTCAGTTTTGCAAACTCGGTGAAGGGTTTTGTGATACATATTAATAGTTTTAGAAATTGTGCTATAAGAATCCATGTAAGTGTTTAAGCCATCAGAAAAAACTGTAACTAGGGGTTAATGTTTTAGTGGAGGGTCACAATGATTTGACCGCTGACAGCAGCAGGATGGAGGACAGATTTAAAGTTTCATTGGCTGATGAGATTGCGGCAGAATCTGGTTAGTTTACAGTTTTTTCTGATGGCTTAAACACTTACATGGATTCTTATAGCACAATTTCTAAAGTGCTTTGCACTTAGTTTGCAATTTCGTAACACACACTTTGTATATGTGAAAATACAATTCACTGCACAGGACTCCTTTTGCAAAACTGTAAACACAGCTCCACTGCTTTACACTCAATTTCCAGATGATCTACACACTCCTATCAAAACTATACATATTTATGGCTATTTTTTACACAATTCTGCCAACTGTCAGGCCACACTTTCACATGTGAAAACTATTATTTATAATTACTTCACTTTGCATGCGGAGACATTGACCAGGTGTCATGTCAGGCCTGGATACGACACTCCAGGAGATATTTTCCCCGGTGCCTAGCAATGGAAGACATTGCATGTGATGTGGACGAGATTTTGTGGCCAGACCCAGTAAGAAGACAAGACTGATTTTTTTCCCTCAATGATTGTCATTTTATGTTGTTTTATTTTGTGACTTGACCTGAAAAACACACTTTATGTTTACATATTTGGATGTGTGTAAATAAATATCCATTCACTATGACCCCTGTGTGTTACTGTAAAAGGTACTGAAAACCGATATGCCCTGCACACAGGATAAGCAAAAGCCAAATGAGTTTTTCATTGTTAATGTCAGTGTGCAGTGGCTGCTTTGTGTGCTTACTAATATTATAAGTTGTGTGCACCGTCGGATACAAAAATAACTATTTTTAAAAGAGTGTGAACAGTTTAGCAAAAAGTGCTTATGCAACAGTACAAAAACATGCTTTTGCAAGTGATCTACAAAATCTCGTCCACATCACCTGCACCTCCTCTTCCTCCGAATTCATTTCCTTGTCCACGTCCTCGTCCTCGTCCTCGTCCTCGTCCTCGTCCTCGTCCTCGTCCTCCTGCTTCTTCACCTCCAAGTCCTCTCCCTCGCCCTCCTCTTACTCTTCTGTCTCCTTCCATTGTTCTCCACACAAAAAGCTTACCTGTGGCTTATTTATAGTGCTCAGGCTGATTGCAAAGTGAAGTAATTATAAATAATAGTTTTCACATGTGAAAGTGTGGCCTGACAGTTGGCAGAATTGTGTAAAAAATAGCCATAAATATGTATAGTTTTGATAGGAGTGTGTAGATCATCTGGAAATTGAGTGTAAAGCAGTGGAGCTGTGTTTACAGTTTTGCAAAAGGAGTCCTGTGCAGTGAACTGTATTTACACATATACAAAGTGTGTGTTACGAAATTGCAAACTAAGTGCAAAGCAATGTTTGTGCTTTCAGTTTTGCAAACTCGGTGAAGGGTTTTGTGATACATATTAATAGTTTTAGAAATTGTGCTATAAGAATCCATGTAAGTGTTTAAGCCATCAGAAAAAACTGTAATAATAAGTATATAATGTACTATAATTTACTATTTTTACTTCAATCTATGTTCTATTGTTGGTGGTGATCCCTGGTTTTGTTGATGAGGCTAGCTGCGGTTGTGAAAAAACTGTTCTTGTGAAGTGAAGTTTGATCCCAATGGACTGCAGTAAGGTTTGAGTGTCTCAAAGGATTATCCACAATCTTTCCTGCTCACATGAAGGTGCAGATTCTGCAGATTCTTACGCCAAATGATACGCTGCAGTCTGCCCTTGTCCCTGGCAGACCATCTTTACCCTCTCCATCATTATCTGGTACAAGGAGATGAGGATAGTCTGCCAGGGACAGGGGCTTGGTGAGGGAGCTGATTTGTATTGAGGTACCCAGGAAGAGGAAAGACTCCAACTGGGAAGTCATTCAGTGATGGGGACAGGCGAGGATGAGTCCACATCCTCAACTCTCTTTTTAGAACATTGAGTTCCAAAGTTGTTCAAACTGCACCAGGTCACCAGATGGTAAATGTCCCGCTGGAAGGTGGACTCATACCCATCTGAGATCAGTCCAGTGAGGTTGGTGTTGTAGAGCATGCAGCCCCGCCGACAGGGGGGGACTAAAGGGCTTTTTGTCCCGGGCCCTGGGAATTCTGGAATAGAGGGGGGCCCATAACTGGGCTTGTGCATGTTTACTGTTAGTAAACATGCACAAGTCGGGCGCGGCTGCCGGTGGACGCCCGCGTCTCCGCGCTGACCGCTCCCCACCTGTGCGCCGGCCCCGGCGGGGAGAGGAGAGGGTTCTTCGGGTGGACGGCGGGTCGCGCCGCCGGCCTCCCCGGCTCCTGACCCACGGGTGAAAAGTGAGCCTCTCCTCCCCGTTCTCCTCCTCTGGTCGAGGCGGGGAGAGAGAGCCACGCTCTTCTCTGGGCCCGCCCAGAGAACCCCTTTCGACTACGACCTCAGATCAGACGAGACAACCCGCTGAATTTAAGCATATTACTAAGCGGAGGAAAAGAAACTAACCAGGATTCCCGCAGTAGCGGGGGGGGGGGGTAATTGAGATTTTTTTTTGTCCCGGGCCCAGCCAAACCTGTCAGCGGCCCTGAGAGCATGAAGGACTGATGAGTGGAGATGCAGCTGTTGGTGTACAGAAATTTACAAGAATCCCTCCTGAAAAGACACTGTGATTGTCATCAGAATAAGACATCAAAAATAAGATAGTAAAGGTCATGGCTCTTTTTAAGATATCTATCATCATAGAGGGAACTAAACATTGTTCTACAATACACAACATTATTATGTGTTGTTATACTACCAGTAATTAAGTCTGAATAAGTAGGTTTATGAAATTAAGTGTTAAAATATTGTGAAAATGAATTCTCAGCTCCAGGACTAGGGGGGTCCACTGAATGTGCTAAAGCCACACCCACTCGCAGGAGCAGTCAAGCTGCCATTTTGAAGCGACTGAAACGTGTCAGATGAGTTCAGAAAATGACATGACTAACTCTGAAACACTCTGAGCTGGGATGAATTCATCTTTATCTCCCTGCTAGGGGTGCAGGGGTTTGCTCAGGGTGGCCTCAGTGTGTCATTATCATGCCACCCTCGAACTGGTGAAAAACTGCTTGAACCTCTACAACCTCTCCACATTTTAATAATAAGTCTTTTCACTTTTTCAGCAACTACTTTCCAACATACGTATCTAATGTATTCTGAAAGAAATTTCTGAATTGCCTTTACACAGACTTTAATCACAGCAAAATCACTCATATTTTTTTTTATAACCTTGTTATTTTGAAAATTGCTCAACTGATGAAATTGATACATGCAGGAAATAAATGTGTGCAAAAGAACACAGGGCATGACCATGTTGGACTCTAAAGTGTGATGTCACCCACAGTTTTCTGAGAGCTGCTATGGAGCTTAGTGTGGTGGCCCTGGTTATCTCCGTCTTGGCAGTCCTGCCTCCACCACTTCCCCTAATTTTAAAAATGGTCATCTGTGATGGTACCTTTCTGTCAATCAAATCCATCCATTTCCAGTCAACCATACTGTAAACACCGCACGTGTGGCCTGAAAATGCTTACAGTATGGTTCACTGGAGCAAGATTTGTTGCTTTTTGTGGTCATAAAATTTGAACATGACCTTCACTGAGGTGTTACTGCACTCTGACAGTTGACATTTACAAATACACTTGGCTGCAGTTGCCACTCGATTTTAGGAAGACATCAGCCGTGTTATCACTGTAATCATGCTCCATTTGCTATAGTCTGAGCGTCTGCTCAACCAGTTGCTCCATCTGGGTCAGCTCCTTCTCCTGAGGTGGTGTCACACAGGTTGAAGCAGCTTGTATGTTTTGTTTTTTATTTATTTGTCAGTAGGGCTGCAACGATTCCTTGAGTAACTCGATTAACTCGATTACAAAAAATGATTGAGGAATTTCCTCTGCCTCGAAGCCTTGATTAATTAAAAGCTTCATGTTTCGCATGAATTCTTTTAAGTGTGACATAACATGCTTACATTACAGGCTATGCATCCCCTGAATAGTGGAAGAAGACGGAAGGGATGGATGTGGAAGTGTTGATGTACTTTTTTCACACGCTTTGAACCCTGCGGCCTATACAACGGTGCGGCTAATTTCTATATTTTTGCTGGCAAACGAGGGGGCACTCTGGCAGTAAATGCAACAGTGTGCCCATAAAAATAAACATAAAAACCTGCGGCTCATATTCAAGTGCGGCTTATATATGTACAAAATGTATTTTCTTTTCAAATTTAGCTGGTGTGGCTTATGTTCAGGTGTGCTCAATAATCAGAAAATTACGCTAATAATTTTATCCGATTACTTGATTAATCGATGGAATATTCGAAAGAATACTCAAATATAAACTATTTGATAGCTGCAGCCCTATTTGTCAGCAGTATTTTTATTAATTCCTGCATCTTTGTAAATATATCTCTTTCATTACATGTATTCATATATCTGGTACTTTTAGGATTTGCTTGCAGAGTGAGCACACAGGCTTAAGTGAAGTCACACCTGCCCATGACCACATTTATATACAATACGATGAGGGGAAAATCATAGTATGTACTAAAAACTATGCAGCAGCTGGTGCCTGATGCTCCTGAGATTATTCAAATAAATTTAACATTGCTGATGACCCTGCTAACAGATATGTGTATAATGTATAATGCCCAGATATTTAACATGTGTAGCAGGTGTGTTAACTTCTCCGTTATTTAAATGTTAGGATTGACTGAATTATTATCCACAGAATCTGAACATATGTTAAATTCATGCAGATTGTGAATGCAGTCCGTCATCACCACCATACAACACAATTTATCATCCACTGGACAGAATTCATGATTTCTCACAGACACCAAATTAAAGGCTTCTTACTGTCTAATCCTTGACTTACTCAAAGTCAATATGAACTTATTTATTGTATAGAAAGCTTTAGACATCTATGCTTATAAATATAAAATCGGGAAATTAGGGAAATCTACCATCCAAACTCAAACTGTACATACACTCAACTCTCTCAAGATGAAGCCTGGCAGTAAATAAACAATATTCTGTCTCCTCTAACCCTCTCTGTGATCTCATTATATAACTGACACATTGTCTTCAACCTGTAATTGAATGTATTTTGTATTGGCAAATGGCTGACATAAACAAAAAATAATGATTGAACGAGTAACAGGTAATAAACTATTTTGTAGTTTTTTTACTGCTTGACAACAGGAGCAGAAATCATAAAGCCAGTTGTATTAAAACACAGTGTAGGTCATATCAAAGAAGCCACCAGGCTGTTTTCCACTGACCCAGTGTTGACTGCGATGCACAGTGTTGTTTTCTGCCCGTCATTTTCCTGTTCAGGTGTTTTTTGTGTGGTTGGAGATCTGCAGTAGGATGAAATTAGGGGGTTGCAATCTGCAACTACAACACTAGATGCCACTAAATCCTATGGCCACGAGTCAAGATACTAATATTTTGCATTTGTTTCGAATGTAATACTAGTTTTTTCGTTACAAATTATAATATTAGCTTAACAAATGAACAACTGAATGTTTGAAAATGGACATTCATTTCAGAATATATGTTTAGCCTTTATGCATGCACTGGACCCCATGAGTTTGTGTAAAACCTGATGACTCATGTTATCTGTGAGCATGATCCATGAGATTTGACAATGTTCCAAAGAGCTTATTGTGATGTTACAGAGTGTTTTAGAGTTCCATGCACTGCTGTCTTAAAAACATTGAGTCTAGCCGTGATTTGATGCAGAAATGTTTTTTTTGCTTAGAATGACATACCCAAACGCATGATTATTTGTTTGTTATATTATATATAATACATATGTATAAGTATATACAGAGCCAGCCCGTGGCATACACAGTATAGGCAAATGCTAAGGGCGCCGTCCATCCAGGGCACGCCACAAATGAGGGAAGAAAAAAAAGAGTAACTTTCAATTTTCTTACACTAAAACTCACACACTTGTACTATTATTTGATAATATGAAAAAATAAGCTTAGGTTAATTTAACTGAATAGCAAAGCCTATTAAATAATACTAACAATAATACTTTCCTACCCCCCCTCCTCTGACTGATTAGACTGTACCTGCTCTCAGTTTTCTGACGTCACCTCTTATTGACAATAATAATGTGAAAACAACAAAATCTCTCTGGTGCTCGGGGGACGGAACAAAAGAAAAGAAGAGGAGGAAAAACGAGACAAAGACACAGGTACAGTAAAGATGATGTCATGTATTTATTTGTCTGTAGCAGAATATTAGTAACTTTTAGCCTAACACAGTTTGATAATCAATTATCAGCGTTACCTTGTGTTAATGTGATGGGGGGGCCTAACAGCTGTTATGAAAATAATCATGTAGGTATTAACTAACGTATCTAACGTTTTCTCTGCTTGTAATTGTCAGTCAATGTTACAAGGCACAGACACAGGACTCAACTGCAGGACTCGGGAGGCAGATGCAGGAGGTAACTAGTCTTTAATCACAGGCAAAGGTTCGGTACACAGGAGATCAGTCAGATAAGGCAGGCAAACAATCCCAAAGGGTGAGGCAAAGGCAGGGTCCAAAAACAGGCAAGGGTCAAAACCGGGAAACACACAAGGAAAACGCTGGAGAGTGGGACGCATAGTACACTAACAATCTGGCACTGGGGAAGGGAAACAAAGGGTTTAAATACACAGGTAATTAGGGCGTGACAAACATAAGGTGGGACGCTAGAGTAGGTGGAGCAGGAACTGGATGTGACAGTCAAATGTTTTTCATTTTCACACTTTAATATATCAGAGCTGTAAGGCTGGTTGTTTGTTGTGTTACACTTCATATTGTCTTAAGTGTGTTAAATATAGCATTCCCATATGTTATACTACACTTTACTACTTATTTGGATTCTGCTAATCAGCAGTTCACTGTGATGATAATAAGACTAAATCTAATTTGCATTTCAGAAATAATTGCATTGATATGATACATGTACAGAATACAGGAAATCATGCCTCACTTAGGTTTTTAATTTTTAGTATTCCGTTTTATTTTATTCTTGGTGTCATGTTTGTTTATGATTAGACTGTAACACCCAGTGGTTTCACACACTCCTCTTCTCTCTTCAGATGTGCTTCTGAGATATCTGAATCCCACCACTGCCAATCTTTGACCATCACCAGTTATATTTATTAGTATTTTTGTACATTACCTTTATTTTTTATTTTTTTATTTGTATTTTTATTTTATGATCTTTGTGTTTACTGTTTTGATTGGGCAACTTGTTTTGTAAAAATAAAATCAAATGTCAAAGACAAAGCTATTCAGTTTCTTGTGTGTTTGTATGTAAATTGGCAGTGCTGCGATGTAAGGGGGGCAGCACTTAAATCTTGCCGAGGGCGCCAAATTGGTTAGGGCTGGGACTGAGTACACACGTAGGTACATGTGTTTGAATGCTGTAATTTCAATCTTGTCTGTAGCCTTGCTTTATATTCTCAAGAAAACAAATACTGTCATCTTTACTCTGTTACATAGAACATCATTTAAGTCAGGCTAAATTTGCACCTGGTATTAACTTGGTATTATTATGCAGTGTTCCATTCACAAGTAGGTAGCTCTAAGTTGCTGATGACCCTGCTAACAGATATGTGTATAATGTATATGCCCAGATATTTAACATGTGTAGCAGGTGTGGTAACTTGACAATATAATATATCTGATGAGCAGCTGGCAGCTAATGCCATTATATTACAATATGTCTCTGTTGATTTGTCCTGTACACGTGACATCTATTGCACGTCTGTCTGTCCTGGGAGAGGGATCCCTCCTCTGTGGATCTTCCTGAGATTTCTTCCACCTTTTTTCCCTGATAAGGGTTTTTTGTGGGCAAGTTTTTCCTCACTTGAACCGAGAGTCTAAGGACAGAGGGTGTCACTCCCTGTACAGATTGTAAAGCCCTCTGAGGCAAATGTACTTTGTGACTTTGGGCTATACAAATAAAATTGATTTGATTTGATTTTGACATTGCCATCATAGAAGTAAGTTTGAAGTCAAAACTATTAGAGAAACTTATTTTAGAATGAATGTTATGAAGAAAGACAAGACAATAAAAATATGACAAGGATAGAAGAATAGTTTATTAATTCTTTCATTCATCTTTATTAATTCATTTTAGTATTCAGTGTTTTTGTAAGCGAAGAAGCTGTGAAAGGAAAACATATTACATTAGCAGTAATCTCCCATTTATACTAGCCATACTTATTTAGGTTATATGTTGCTAATACCTGACTGTTGCCCAGTCAAAGTAAGATATGGGGAAGGGGCTGTTGTCTTTGCACATAAAACAAATCACATCAGTGACTATGAACTGTCTCACAGAAAAATGTATAATCTTGTCACATGATTATGTGGAAATTTATAAACTCACTGCATAAACTCATTTAAGGACACACACATGCCCTTGTCTAATCTGGCTGTAGCTAGAGAATCCAGAAGGCTTCTGCGACCCCTCCACCACCTAAATTACAACACCACAATTTATTTTCATGTGAAAGATCACTGCAAGCAGAAAATCCTTGGATTAAATTAGCAACACAGCTCTTTTTTTTATAAACAAATCTGCCAGGCTGAATATGTTGCACAAATCATAAAGATATTCTGTGTTTTGTTTAATACTTCTGCTGAAGTTTAGTTTAGGAACTAATTTGCTACTTAGTAAGCCATATGAATTTTAATTCTTCTCCTTACATAGTTCCTGGAACAAATTTGAAATACCTGGATAAATGTCACTGACTGATATTCTTTGTTTACTTCCAGGCAACATCAACATTAACGCAACTTGATGGAGAAAACTAGAGGAGTCCCTTTAAGATGACACGCACAGACCCGCCTGACATACTGGTATCAAATGTGCATCAAGATATAAAAGTGGTCCCCATTTCTTCACACTACAAGTCCTTGCAACCCTCCAAACAATGTGATTCTATAAATTACAGCAAACTGGAGGACAGTAAGAGCAAAGTAAATAAGAGGCACTGCCGTACCTTTGACTATAGGTCATTAGAGTACCCAAAATCACACACATACTCAATGGAGTCCCCATACAGGAAGGCTGACAAGCATACAGCTAACCCAGACATTGCCTGGAATGCCTTGGGACGCCAGCAGAGATATCGCTTTTCTGCTCCGGACATTTTCAGCCATAGGTTAACTCCTCAACCAATGGCTGCAGATATGGCCAGTGAGGTAGTTGTCCCCGAACAGAAAAGAAGGACTAGGTCAAAAAGTGCCCCTCGGGTCCAGACCAGCCTCACCCCTGTGTCTTTTGAAGGGTCCTCATCTTCGGGAAGGAAGGGTAGAGAGTCCCAAAGGGCTCCAAGAGACTCTCGCTGGAGACCAGAAATATCACCACGTAGGGAGTCCCCCTATGCAGCAACTAGGGCTCATATGCATGAAGTCCATCCAATTAAGTTGCAGCCTCAAATAAGTGACAGTGGTAAATATTCACCTCACTATGGTGCTGATCATTCTGAGGATGGAGGGCTAGATAAACCAGCAACGAGTCCTCATGTAAGGTGTAGGGTGGACATCAAACCCGATGACGCAGCATTACATAATTCAGGACGGAAACAGGCTACACCTCAAATGGACATAACCTGGCAGAGGCACCACAGTGCAGGGAGTAGGAGTCTGACTGTGCCACGCCATTTCTCCTATTCTAGAACACCAACTCCAACTGATTCGTTAGGTACAGAGAGCAGGCAAGCTTATCAATATTCCCGCAGCATGCCAAATAGTTACTTACAACCCATGGAAATTCCTTTGCAAAGAATGCCTTCATCAGGTGATTACTATGGTAGGGAACGCAGAGCTCATTCCAGTCCTAATGTGCCAACCAAGTTCTTTTATGCAGATGACCCAGGGAGATACGTTACCACTGCCCCTCCTCAGCCAAGTCCTTACTTTCACGATGAACGTTACACACCAGGACAAACATATTCTCCAAAAGTGCAATATATTCAAGATCCAAGGACTCGAATGGTGCATACTGTAGCTACAAGACCTTATTATCCTGAGGTGGAGACCTATCCATACTCTGTGCAGACGGGGTATCCCAAACCCTATGCAGCAAATGAACCAGGGCCATACATTATACAGACACCCCCAACAAGAATATTTTATGGGGATGATCCAAGATCTTATCAAATCCAGACAGCCCCGCCAAGGTTTTATTATTCCAGCGACATGTATGCAATGCCACCAGAGCATCACATCCCAGCGAGGGCGTATTATACAGAGGGCAGAAGACACGCTAGAGTCATTCAGGCACAGACAGATGACTGGTATGGCTCAGATGCATCTGGTTATTCTACCAATCCTGCCTCATATGTATCCCAAGTCACTCCAACCAGAGTCCGTCAAGACCCTGCATTAACACCATGGTATGCCAACCCGTGTGTAGAACCTCAAAGAATTGGCACAGATTCCAAATCTTACTCAAGGTCATGGGACAATATTCTCAACTCTCGTGTAGAGAGGGAACAACCTCTTCCTGTTCAGCGGGGTCAGAGCTATGATGATCTTCTTGAGTCCAGAAAGCCTGCAACAGCCACAGGTGACAAACCACAACCAGTGGTTGTCAATCTCTCCAGTTCACCAAGACGCTATGCAGCCTTATCAATGTCTGATAATTCACTAATTGACAAAAGCCCAACAGAGACATCAAAGAGCACTACTGGTAAACTCTGGTTTGTGACTCCTGAGATAACAATCACTGATAATGACATTCGACCAGGGAAACTTAATAAGGCTGAAGGACGGTCTGCCAGTTGGGACATTCTTGACTCCAGAAGCACTGAGGGTCGAGAACTGACTCAGCGTGACTTTCAAAGCTCAACCAAAGAGAAGACACATGACAACGCCTCACTACAGCAAAGCCTTGAACAACTGGATGAGCTTCTGGCAGATCTTGTGACTGATTACAAACCGCCCAGTAGAAGGGCAAGTGAGGATATTCTAGATCAACTTAAGAAGTTAATTGATGAGGAAGAAGCAGTATCTCTGTCCAGAAAGAGCTCAAAGGCAGGTACAGAGGAACCACCTCCTCTTGACAAGCAGCCAACCTCATTTAGAATGAATCCTGATGCTTTTAGAGACATGGATGGGGCCAGTGATGCAATGAAGAGTGCCGATGAGTGCTCCCCAGATCAGAGCCCAGATGAGGATGATACAATGATGTGCTCTAACAATAAATGCCGGAGGACAGAGACTCTATTTAACGCTTGCCTATATTTTAAATCCTGCCACAGCTGCTACACTTACTACTGCTCTCGTAACTGTCGCAGGGAGGACTGGGACATTCATAAAGAAAGCTGTCTCTATGGAAGAATTGGCAGCACATGCCGTCACATCATCAAACACTGCCGGGAGACTGCTGAAGTTCATAAAGCCTTCTCCCGCATTGCCAAAGTTGGCTACCTTTCTCGAGGTAGAGGAGTTCTCTTCCTTGGTTTTCCAAACCCTTTGTCATCCAGTAACTTCCTGCAGTATGGTCTGGATAGTCTACTTATGTCTCCTACATACCTGTCCCTACGAGAGCTTGAAAGCTTCAAGGACAATCTAGGGGAGTACTGTAAGGAGCTGCAGGAAGCTGGTAAAGAGTATGACCCTAACGAATGTTTCATCTTGAATGTATCTATTGCTGTCGGTGAGCAATTGCCTGAGGGGCCATCACCAAGGAACCAAGCCCCAACTGTCAGAAAATATGCAAAGGTAGCACTGGCTTCATTCAGCCCTGAAAGAAAGGTTCACAAGAAAGAGAGTGACATGGAAACACTGATCCTCACTCCACCCCCAGGAACAGCAGATATCGACAAAGAGGGAGAGGAAGGCAGGAAGGCCAGGGAAATCTGTTTCATTAATATACAACGGGAGTTAAGGATTCGAGGGGTTTTCCTACGCCACGAATACCCACAGGTATATCAGCAGCTCTGTGAGTTTGTGGAAAGTAACAGAAGGTTCACACCCACAACTATTTATCCTATTGATAAGAGGACCGGTAAACAGTTTATGTGCATGATTATGGCTGCCTCAGAGCCCAGGACTTTGGACTGGGTAGGCACCCCGCATCTCCTTGATGACATAATTTAAGTGTGCCCTTTGTTGTAAATATATATGTATAGAAATACATATATATTGTTACACATATTTATATATCAATCCAATTACAAACATTTGTAGATAAGTATTTTGTTATCAAAATTATATATATTCATGTCTGCTTGGTCAGTATTATTATTTTTCAGAATATTTCCTGTCAGGTGCAGAATGAGTACAGTACATTATTTATTTTACTCTAACAAGTACATACTTTTTATCCACCACATTTATCATTTATCTGTATCCTGGTCATTTACTGTTACAACACATTCCCTTTGGTAGGGATTACCTGAACTGACTTTCTGGTATTTTGATTTATTCAAATTGTTAGTAAGAGCTATATGTTCTTCTAAACTTGGCCTTTTTAAAGTGTCAGTTTCTGTAAGTGAGTACAATGTTAAACATTATTTTCTTAGCCACATAACACTTTCTATGCAAAGTTGCTTCATGAGCTAAGTACCACATTCCTGTAGAAGGAGTTGTTTCTAATATTATATTATATTATATTATTATATTATATTATATTATATTATATTATATTATATTATATTATATTATATTATATTATATTATATTATATTATATTATATTATATTATATTATATATGTAAAGAAGACTTTTTGTTGAAACTGACATAAAATGTTGAAAGTTTTGGTGCAACGTGAATCCTCATCATAAGAAAATAATGAAAAGATAAAAAAAGAGATGTACTACTTAAAACGTCTATATAAAAAAACAAGGCACACAATCATATTGTTGGTTAGATAGGAGTACTATACTGAAAGTTAACATGTTCCTCTAATGCTGTACTTTGAAGAGGCTACATTCAGTACTTTTCTAATTCTGCACTGCAGAATTAACGGTGAGCCCCTGGACTTGAAAGCAACCTCCACAATATTGAAATGGTGCCAGTTACCAGCCACACAGTAGGTGTTGGCCTGTACTGTTCAGTTTTAAACACTGTGAATAGTGAGAGTTATCTACTACAAAAGCAAAACTTGGTTTAATACCAAGAAATCATGCAATTTCCTATAACGCTGAAGTTGATGAGTTGTATTTTTAGACATATTTACAAAATAAAAATATATGAATTAGCAGCAGAAGTTATTGTCCTTAGAACAAGGTGAGCCAGACTTGGCACAGTAGCTATATGAAACATAAATGCTTGAAGAAGACATTAGTTGTGTATTTGTGCTGCACTAAGTTTATTACATGTGTGATTTATATTGTCCTTTTTTCAGTTTTAGCAAATCAGAACCATTGCATTGCTTATTGGTTGAAGTTTTAGTAACATTGTTGGCTCATCTCCCCAGATACAGTACATTTCTTCATTTTGTTTTTGTAGTGTACTAAATCCCAAATTTCCTCCCACCACAGTGATGAGGATTTAAATCTTACCACTGAGTGAAATAAATCTACACCATAGCTGGAACACACTGTACACCGTGCTAATATCCAAACTAGTGCAGCAGGTAATTGGTCTGACTGACCCCATTTGATTCGTGACGTATCTGGAAGATGTGAATGAGCATTTGTCAATCAGACCTCAGTAAAGTTGAATAAGCTGTTTTCTCCCATTATTAATCATTGTTGCCTGTCAACCTTTTCCCTTGTGGTTTCAGCTTTCCTTAGAGTTTGTAAGACAAAGTACAGTGAAACCTGAAGCACACGTATATATTTGAAAATCCTGTTTCACTGAGTTACACTTGTTTGGCTGAAAGGACGTGCTGTACAGATTCAGTGAAAAGTTGCTGCATGTGACTCTTTTTCTATCCTCTGATCTCAATTTAACATGACATTGATGATAGTAACTTGCTCGATGAATGGATTTGTGAAAGTGAAAACTACTATGCTGTGTAAGAAAAAAGAAATTAATTTTCCATTTTTTGTCAGTCATTCAAGTTAAAATAACGTGTCAAAGGCAAAGAAGAAGAGACCTCACTAAAATGTCTAGTAATCTTGTATTTTTTATACTTTCAACATATGTGTCTGAGTGTGTCTATTTATAAACCATATCTAATAAATGTAATGGGAACTCTGGGTGCTGATGTCTGCTCCTTAAGTGAAGTGCAAACAACACTGAAGTGCCACTGTCCAAGTATATCGGCCATCAAGTCTTTTTTATATTTCTTCAGAGTAAAGGGAACAGGAAGTAGGGTTATAAAGAGGATGATGTCATAGATCTACTGTCTGTGTGTGTTTATTTTACAATGAGAAATTAGAAATACTAGAGATAAAAATAGAGAAATGTTGGTGTAATTATCACAATTAATAACTACTGTACATGTACTGTATATATAAGCCTGCGGGAAGATGGCATGAAACGTACAACAAATAGTTACAGCACAAACTTAGTTAAGTCATTTCAATTTAAAGTCATTTAAAAAATATTTTTAATTTCACAACTTAGTTTACTGTGAGCAGTTGGCACCTTCCATGTGAATTGAAGTGCTCTCAGTGATCAGTAGGCTGGAAAATACAAGTCCATTAACCATCTGCTGAAGAAGGCTGTAGGATAGAGGCAAAAGCTCTGGAAGAAGTTATTGAGTGAACCTTCTGCATGCATTTTTTTCTTTGTTTGTGGTTTCTTTTGGAGGTCTAATTTCAGGACCAGCATACACAGAGAGGCTGATAACATGGATCATTGTGTGTGGCTTGATTCAAGGTTTAAGACTTCATCTGGGCTCCTAGAGCACCTGTCTTCTCTTCTCTCCCTTCTGTTCTATTTGTCTATCCTCCTCTCTCTCTCTGTTTGTGTGTGTGTGTGTGTGTGTGTGTGTGTGTGTGTGTGTGTGTGTGTGTGTGTGTGTGTGTGTGTGTGTGTGTCTGTCTGTCTGTCTGTCTGTCCGTCTCTCTCTCTTCAGGGACCTCAGTGGGACTTGTTGGAGCCTCAGATTCTAAAGTCTCTGTTTCAGGCGCTGACCTGCATCAGTCACTTCCTCAATCTTGGGCTTTGTTACAGCTCTGTGTATGTGCATGGTGTGTGTGTGTGTTCACACTGAATGTAGGCCATGACAGTGAAAGAATGTAAAGCAGTAAGAAAACCACGCAGTCCTCATTCCTCTGGCTGGGCATGAAGCCACTGGGCTCAGCATCTTTTGTGACTGCTGGCAGTCTGACAGGATTGTGAAGGCTCTGATAAGTGCAGCACATTAGTACACTGTAGCTCATTGAAGAGAGCAGCTCAACTGTAGTCAATGCAAGTGCTCAAAAAGCCACCAGAGAATGTCTGGTCAGAATGTAGGTCATGTGAGTGAGAGCATCTAAAGCAAAAGAGTAACTAAAAATATCACTTTTTTAATTTTCATATATTTAATATATCTTCATTCATAAGCAATATATCACTATTTATATCATTAATATGCAGTATATTTAAAACATTGGCATTTTTGGTCATTGTAATATTTAACAGCTGCATAAAGAATGTTTTTAACATGAATTATAGTTTTTTAAAATAACTTTTCAAAATAAAAACAAAACAAAGAAAATACAGTTTATCTGTTTGCACAGATGCACAGCTCAGGGATGACAGTATATTATATGTATATTAAAGTCTCTGTTATATATTAAATCAGGGTCAGTGAAGCTAATGTCTGGGGGCAGATGCCATTAAACCATGTTTCATTGTGCAAAACAGCACATGCTCACACAGTATGGCTCACATTCACAAGGAAGAACAACGCGCTGCCTGTGGAATCTTGGCATCTCTATCGGCCCTGCACAGGTTAACGGGGTGCTCTGCACCAGGAGGACTGCTGATTGAAGTGTCTCATTGGTGGTCTCATGGAGTGAAAAATGAGATGAAATAAAGAGAAAATGAAGAGGAATACATTTAAATCAAAACAAATCAAATCAAAGAAAGGGACAATAAGACGGGGAGGAAGACAAACTAGGGCATGGGAGTCAAACCCTGATCCTGCCCTGTGGAGACACGATAGGTGTTGAAATGAGACACCTGTGCAGTGACATTTCGGGTGAGTTCACTTACAGTTTGATCTGTGGTACTTTAGATAAGGCCTATCAACCTTATCACCACACAGAACATGGGTATAACATAAGAATTCAATGTTATTGTTTTCACAATGATTTGTTTTTACAGAACAGTACCTGTGCAGGGTGCAGTGGCAGTTCACAGCTTTCCTGCAGGTCTGTGACAGGACATGTCTGGTGGACATGCTGCACACCTATGCATAGACATATATACATAGACGCCGCATTAAGCGGGTTGGTCGTTGGTCGCGATACGCAAACGGCGCCGCCATATTGAAAAATATTGAAATATTTATATTTAACATTTAATCTGTGTCTATAATAACCAAATCCTGAAATGTAGATTTCTGAATAAAGAGCACTAATGTGTACATTACACATGAACACATATACATAAACAATATATGAAGAGCTTCTCTTTCAGTTCATGAAATCCCTGTAGCCGCAGCAGCTTCTCCAGTCCCGGAGAAGTGTCGCGTCAGAGAGCAGTGCCATTACGCACGGCCAATTACTGTGTTTTACCTTCATTAAATCACCTGAAAACTATATCAAGCTAACTATAGTGGCGTTCCTTCTGGACGTCAAAAAAGCCACTTCCCGAGCTGTAGGCACAGTAACTTCAGTCTGACGCGAATGACAGGAGATGTAATCCAGTTCAAACGTTTAATAAAAAAATAGAAAAACAAATTACAGTCCGTCACACGGTAGAAAAACTTTATGCTCCCGTGCCTGCCGCAGCTCTAAACTTCAGTCACTGCACACATGACTACCAAAATAAAAGTCCAATATTCAGTTTTGTCAGGGAGGGAGCATGAATGATAATAACTAACATGTGTTTGCTTTTTAAATGTTTTAACACTGTTTCCCTGGTACGCACATGAAATAAGATAAAATTACAAATTATGCATCATATTTAAATTCACTTAAATTCACATCTTATGGCTCTTACATTTCCGGCCCCTAATGATTAAGCAGGATGATTAAGCCATTACCAACTAAACTACTAAGAGCCATCAAACTTAAACACTCAACAAATGAACACAAATAATAAGAGTTATAAACACTTAACTATATTAAACTCTTATTTATCAGTCCCTTTTAAGTTGTTCATCGTGCAATCTTTGTGATCACACTGCTTCCTGTAGCAGACATAGTTTATTTACAGGCCTCTCCAGGACGTTGGTTTTGGTCTGCAGCTTCACTCGCCTTACCATTCCACTGGAGTCAGGTAAGGTTTGGATTATTCTTCCCATCATCCATGTATTTCGTGGAGAAGAACTGTCGACTATGAGCACAACATCTCCAGACTTGTTTCTTTGTGGTCTTGCCCACTTTTGGCGCTCTTGAAGGAGGGGCAAGTATTCTCGTGTCCATCTGGTCCAGAATAAATCCGCTAGATACTGAACTTGCCTCCAGCGCCTCCTTGCATACTGATCATCTTTATTGAAAGTTCCCGGTGGCATGTTGGGTTGTACTTTCATCAGCAACAAATGGTTCGGTGTTAAAGGTTCAATATCACATGGATCGTCTGATGGACTTGTGATAGGTCTGTCGTTGATTATGCTTTCAACTTCACACATGAGTGTGTGAAGACCATCATCTGAGAGGGTCTGCTCTTTCACTAGGGCACCAAGTATCCTCCGTATAGTACGGATTTGACGCTCCCAAACTCCTCCGTGATGTGAAGCGGCTGGGCTGTTGAAAATCCATGTTATGCCTTTTTTTTGCATAGCCTTTTCAACATCCGATTGGTTCAGGTTTCCGATGGCTTCTCGCAACTCCTTTTCTGCGCCGACGAAATTTGTGCCGTTATCAGAGCGCATGATGGTGACCTGTCCTCTTCTGCTTATGAAACGGCGCAAGGCGTTGATGCAAGAACTGGTGTCAAGGCTGTCTGCTATCTCTATGTGAACAGCTCTGATGGTGAGGCAGGTGAACAGTACCCCGTACCTTTTGACAGTTCCCCGGCCCCGTTTGACATCAAAGGGTCCAAAGAAATCGACACCTACATTAGTGAAAGGTGGTTTGTCTGGTAGGAGACGATCTTCTGGCAGATTTGCCATTTTCTGTTGACCAGCTCGGCCTCGTAGTCTTCTGCAGACTGTGCAGTCTGATACAAGCTTCCTGATGGCTGAGTTTGCTTGAGGAATCCAAAATTTTTGTCTTAATTGCGACAACATGTAGTTGCGCCCGCAGTAACCAACCTTTTCATGAATATCATGCAAGATAAGAGTAGCAGCTCTGGAATGTTTCGAAAGGATTGCTGGATGTTTTGCATCCTGTGACATGGCAGATTTTTCCAGTCGTCCACCAACTCTCAATATGCCATCTTGCAAACTGGGGTCAAGCTTGTACAACTGACTATGTCTCTTGATAGCCAAATTGCAGCGGAGAGCCTTCACGTCGTCAGGAAACCATTGACCTTGACTGTGTTGGATGATCTCTCTCTCTGCTGCCATCAACTGTTCCAAGGTAAGTGTTTTCTTTTGCCCAGCAGATTTATACTTCTCCATGTGCTGTTGCACAAGCACCCTCTGTCTCGCTGGGTCTATTTCTGACTGACTGATGAAGCATTGGAACTCTTTTCTTTTGCCTTTCAGGTGGATTAATGTTTCCTTGACTTGCAAAATCCATGCAATAGCCCTCTTCAGTCTGTCCCAACTTGAGTAGTACTTAAGCAATTGGTTCATGGGGTCAGACTTTTCTTCAGCTATGATTCTGTTTGCTCTGATGATCTTGACTTCTGAGTCACTCTGTAGATCTTGAGTTGCATTATCTGGTCTCTGTGGCCATTCACTTGCTGGCTGCAATAGAAACTGTGGTCCGTTTATCCACGTGTCACCTTGTAACAAGCTCTCAACTTTCATGCCTCTAGTGGCCTGATCCGCGGGATTGTCTGATGATCTGACGTATCTCCATTGTTCTGACTTGGTGGCCTCTCGTATGAGGGCAATCCTGTTTGCCACAAAAGTTTTGAAGCGAGCAGTTTCACTGTCGATGTATTGGAGAACGGTCATACTGTCAGTCCAGTATATAGACTGCTGAAGTGGGAGTTGTATTTCTTCTTGCAGCATCTTGTCCACCTTAACTGCGACAACTGCTGCAGTTAACTCAAGTCTCGGAATAGTAACCTGTCTGAGTGGGGCCACTCTAGACTTGCCCATCACCAAGGAACAATGGGTTCTTTTTTGCTCGTCCACCAACACAAGATATGATGCTGTGCTATAAGCATTCTCACTTGCATCGGAGAAGTGATGCAAACGTGCCTCCCACTGTGTCTCCAAACCCCTCGGGCTTAATGCATCTCCTTATGCTAAAGCTTGAGAGGTGAGTCAGTTCTTCTAGCCATTTGCGCCACTGATCAGCTTGCGTGCCACTGACTTCATCATCCCATCCTCGCTTTTCCTTGCACAGGTCCCTCAAAAGCAATTTGGCTGGAAGTATAACTGGTGCCAGGAAACCAAGAGGATCATAGATGGAGTTTACGACAGATAGGAGACCTCTTCTGGTCATTGGCTTGTCCTGCAGCTTGATACTGTATGCAAAAGTATCCTCTTCTGTGCACCACTGCACACCAAGAGCTCGTTCTGTAGGTAGGTCATCATGCGCGAGATCAAGATCTTTTAGCTCGCTGGCTCTGTGCTCTGCAGGGACGGATGATAGGACTTTCCTGCTGTTGCTCACCCACTTTGTGAGGTTAAAACCTCCTTCCATGCACAAGTCCCGAAGGTTTTTAACCAAAGCAACTGCTCCAGCTTCTGTAGGGACAGATGTTAAACAGTCATCTACATAAAAGTTATGCAGAACTGTTTCCACTGCTTCTGGAGCTGCAGTGTCCTTTCTGTCTTCTGCTGTTCTTCGCAAGGCATAAGAAGCAACACTAGGAGAAGACGTGGCTCCAAAAAGGTGCACTGCCATCCGGTACTCTTTTAGGGGTGCACTTAGGTTGCCATCTGGCCACCACAAAAAACGCAAAAGGTCAGCATCTGCATCAGGAACTCTCACCTGATAGAACATTGATTCAATGTCTGCCATCATTGCTACTGATTCTTCGCGGAACCTCAACAGAACACGTGCGCGTGTTGGTGAGGTCAGGTCCCTGAAGTAACTGACCGTTGAGTGACACATTTTGAAATGTAGCTGTACAGTCAAAGACCACACGGATTTTCTGCTTCTTCGGGTGGTACACCCCATGATGTGGCACGTACCAAACCCTGTTGTCATTACGGTCCAGTTGTTCTTGGTGGACTTCAGCAGCGTAGCCTTTATCAAGTATACTTTTCATGAAGGCTTTGTAGTCTTCCAGGAATGCGTCATCCTTACTCAGCTTCCTTCTCAAACTAGAAGCTCGGTGCTCTGCCACACAGTAGTTGTTTGGCATCTCAACTGCTCCATTTCTCAGCGGCAGACCAACACAGTAATGTCCATCCTCAAATGTTGTTGTCTTTTGAACTGACAGCATGAACTGTTTGTCCTCCTGAGACATCTCTTCCTTGTCATCATAATGTCGTTCTGGAAAGTCTGTGTTGTACTGCTTGACCAGTAGTTGTTCGATTTCCATCACTGAGATCCGGTTGACGCTGTAGTGAGTTGTCTCATCCGTGGAACTTGTCATTTTGTCCTTCTTCACAGGTCCACACACCATCCAGCCAAGGATAGTCTTCACAGCGTAGGGCCCGTCGTTTTGACTATTAATTACATGCCACGGTTCCATTACTTTTGGGTTGTTGGCTCCAATGAGAAGTCCCACCTCAGCATCAATATGAGGTAAGCTTATGTCGCTCAGATATGGCCACTGGTGGAGATGTTGTTGACTGGGGATGTTCTCTTTCTGGACAGGGATGTTGCTGTGTGTGAAGACCTTTGACAATTTAATGTACTCTGTTTCTTCCAATCCACACACTGCCAGGTCTGAGAGCACATAACTGCTTAACAGCGTCTGTCCACCAGGTTTATTTTGGCCCATTGTGCTTATCAAGATCTGAGTAGGTTTCCCTTTCACATTCAGTTTCTTTCGTAATGCCTCCGTACAGAATGTAGCCGTACTTCCAGGGTCCATAAAGGCATACGTCTCGATATATCTTCCACCTTTACCAGCTCTCACTTTCACTGGCAAAATAGCTAACATACACTCTGTCTCTCCGGCCCCAGTACAGCCCACTATTTCTTGTGCAACAGACCTTTGAGCACCGGCAACTTCTTCTGTTAGAGTACTGTCAGCTTTTGTTGACACAATTGTAGTCTTGATTGCTTCTTTCTCCTCATGCAGGATGTCGGGGTGTCTCTGTGAGCACTGTCTGCACACCATTCTCTTCTTGCAGGTCCTGCTTAGATGACCTTGCGTTAGACACCCAAAACATAGCCCCTTTGTCTTGAGGAACTCAACACGCTCTTGGTGTGCTAGTGCCTTAAACTTGAAACAAGACTCCAATGTGTGATTTTTCTGACAGAAAAGACAAGGTGTTTCAAAGGCATTAACTACTTTAACAGGGATAACTTGCTTTGCTGTTGTATCTGGCCTCTTTTTCTCCACTGATACATTGGTTGCAAAGCTGCTTCCTTTTACTCCACTCTTGACTGGTTTTCCCTTTTCTTTGGCTTTCCCCACTACAGGTGTGCGACTGTCTTGGAGGTCTCCAAAGATTGGATCCATAGCTATCTTTGATTGACGGTCAATAAAGAGAACAAGGTCTGCAAATCTTGCTCTGTGTCCTCTCCTTTCCTTAATGTCAAATGCTGCATTGCGCCACTTTTCTTTCATTTTGTATGGCAACTTGGATACCACTATTCTCATGTTTGTAGGGTTATCCATTTCCTCCATAAAGTCCACATCTTCCATGGTGTTACGACAGCCAGTCAAAAATACAGCATAAGTGCTTAGTGCTTTTCCGTCTTCAGACTTAATCTGTGGCCATGACAATGCTTTGTCAATGTAAGCACTAGCTATCATGAGCTCATCTCCATAATGCTTCTGAAGCAGTTGTTTTGCCTCTTTGAATCCTCTCTGAGGTGGCATGTGTTCACAGCTACACACAAGTTCATGCGGTTCTCCTGCAGTGTACTGCTGCAAATAATACAGCTTATCTTGATCACTATCAGCTCTTTGTTCTATAGCCTGTTCGAAAGCTCTAATGAAGGATCTGTAGGTGAGTGGATCACCCTTGAACACCGTAACATTTTTAACCGGTAGCTGAGCTTGTTTCTGTTGATTAACTAGCATCTCCGTAATCATATTTTGCTTCTGCATTACTTGAAGAATGCCATCATTGTTCTTGCCATGCTGTTGCCTGTCAGTGTTGTCAGTGTGTCTTTGTCTCACAACTTGTGGTTCAGTACGTGGCAACGGGCTGGATGTAATCATACTCCCAGATACAGGCATGTTATTAGGTGGATAACGACTCTGTTCTTCTTCCTTCGCTCTAAACGTACTTGTCTTGTGTGACCGGAGGTAGCTGTTCATGCCATCTTCAGATTTCTCGTACTCTTTCAGTACTCTCACTTCAGCTCTTTTTTCAGCAATAGCTGACTCCAAAGCCAGCCTTTCCAGTTTGGCTTTAATACGTGCTTCTTCTAGTTCAAGCTCCTGTTTTGCCTGTAAAGCTGCAGCACGTTCTATTAATCCAGCTAACTTTGCTTCTTCGTTAGCACAAACTGATGATCTTGCAGACATGACAGACGAACGTCCAACAGTTGAACCCTTTGCTTGTGCATATTTGCAATCACCAACGGACACCTGTGATGCACTATCATCAGGGCCAATACAGTCATCTTCATCCTTAATTCCTTCCTTTGTTTTGCGTTCATTCATAGCACTTATCCACTTTTCAGTTTCTTCTTCAAACTGTCTGATAACCAACATCTTGGGTTCATACCAGTCATTTAGATAGACAGCCTTTTTATATTCAGGCAGAAGATCTCCCACTTGCTTATGGAGATCTTTAAACTCAATGATAAGAAGGGGAAAATCATTGTGCATGAATTCTTGCACTTTTTTCAAGTTACTAGCATCATGCTTCAAGTCTTCAACTTCTCTTCTTTTAATGGTTATCCGAGCTAATACTCCTCTCCTAGCATCAATGAGCCTGTGCAGTTTATCCTCCAGTGCTCTCTCCGTTAGCTTCACAGATCGTTTATATTCCATGGCTGCAGCATCAATTCTTTCCTTTTCTTCAGCCATCATGTCAGCAAAACAATGCGTAAATTGCATGCAAATGTGTAAAAGGTATTTACACTTTTCTCATCATTTATTTGCAGCACAACTTCTGAAACACACAGGGTCTGCAATGGCTTTTTACTATCGTTTCTGCATGCAGACCAATCCACAGATAAGCTAACGTTAGCACCTTCGGTCAGATTAGCATCATCAATCTTCTCACTCTTCGCTCATTTCAAAGCATTTTGCGATCTATCTTCAGGGTTTGGACATGCCCGGTCTTTCTTTACCTTTCCAGACGTTTTCCTGCAGTTAAGGACATACCATCCCGCAGTTTTGCGGACTTTCCCGTACTGATGCGTCGGACGATCCGTCAGAAAACAGCTGT
Source organism: Collichthys lucidus (assembly GCA_004119915.2). NCBI lineage: Eukaryota > Metazoa > Chordata > Actinopteri > Sciaenidae > Collichthys > Collichthys lucidus. The sequence goes on along the minus strand of CM014093.1, from coordinate 878,516 downwards.
TGCGTTGGCAAACATCCAGCTTTTTCTCCGAGCAGTTGATGAATGATAATAACTAACATGTGTTTGCTTTTTAAATGTTTTAACACTGTTTCCCTGGTACGCACATGAAATAAGATAAAATTACAAATTATGCATCATATTTAAATTCATTTAAATTCACATCTTATGGCTCTTACACTAACCATACAGTGTTTTGCACCCTTTTTTTTATGTATGGGTGGAGATTGTACACTGGGTCAGGGTCGGCCCTGGAATTTTTCCTCTGGACCGGCCTACTACTGGACCCTTCTGGCTTTTAGCTCGGTAGCTTAAGCAACCGCTCCATATGCAAAGGCTCGCATTTTCCGGAAATGCCACTACTAGATGCCGCTATCTGAGGCACATGCCGCTAACCTGTAGAGGCAGATGCCAGTATCTGAGGCATTGATTAATCTCTCAACTGCTGCCGCTGTGTGTGCGCGAGTGCGTGTGTAGTGTAATCTTGGTCCGTGCAGCGTATGTGTAGCATTAGGCCAGGACACCAGGGGGCGGTCTTACAGGGGAACCTCAGGTTATGTTTTTGTTACAGAGCCACGGGTCAAAGTTCATGTGAAATGTGGCAGTGGAGACTCAACGTGAAATCTTATGTCATAAAGTGTCATATCCTATGACAGGTGTTGATTCTCAACACTTTTGATGGTCATTTTTAGTTTTTATAGATGAATTAAGACCCAGCAGGCAATACAAATAATTGCACTTTTGAATGAACTTTTTATTTCGGGTTAAGCATTCCATTCTCCGAAGTGTCAGGAAAAACACATATCTAGCAACCATTCAAATATTTATTCTTTCAAATTACCAATGTGTTTCACACTTTATTTAGTTGCCTACCTCACACACATACACACGCACAGCAGCAGGTGAGGTGAGGAGGGATTATTTAAGAAAACCTCCCAAATTAATGCGGAATTCACGTAAAAGAAATGTTACTTCCATAGAGTACAATACAGCAATAACTGTTTTTTAAAAATAAAAACAAATAACCATAACAGCAGCACACACACACGCACGCTGTCGAGTTAGGTTCTTTATCTATTTAATAAAGATGCTGAGACAGATTTCATGTTGGGTCTTTACTTGAGAAGGGTCTAGCTGCAGCCACTACAAAACACGCCCACTACAAAACACGCCCACTACAAAACACGCCTCCTATAAACCACATCTGCGTGCGCAGCCTCTTCAAACCACGCCTCTGTAAACAGCGTCTGTGCGTTGCATGTGTGTATGTGCAAAGACGAGGCGACAATGGCGTCTTTTATATTATTTTTAAATTATGGGAATATGTTGACGTTTAATGTGACGTTTAAGACATCATTTGCTCAGCAGAAAGAGTTAACTTTATTTGTAAAAACACATTTTTTCAAACTCAATAAAGTAAATGTTCGTAGGCAAATGCAGTCCAATTGCTTTGGAAATAACAGTAAGGCTGTTTCAAGGGAACAATGCAAAAAGCATCAATTGACTCTAATCTGATTTTGTAAACGTTATGTGTAGACATGCATGCAGATTTGAAATGAAATAGGTTTTTATTCCTGCTACTGTGTTTTAGTAACTTTTATAGAATTGAATGACCAGTGTAGGGTTAGCAATAAAAACTGGATGAAAAGGGAATTTCTTGGTGTAGGTGCCAGCTCATAGTAATTGGGTGCATGCCTTTATTTTTTACATACGGGGACATGTGTCACATGGTGTGGGGTGTTACGTCAGCAGTAGTAACATCAGCTGTTCTTCACCTGGCGGGTTTTTTCTTGGGTTTGAATGAACTGAGAGGGTGAGGGGGAAAGTCCCACTTTGCTGACCGCTTTGCTCCGCTTTGCTTTGTTTGCTCAGTATTATCTATAAGTCAACAAGATGCATGGACATATTGAACATTATGAAATCGCCCGTTGTTTGTGTTTGACTTGAAATAAATACAGTCTACAAATGCAATGCGTTTCTGGAGCCGTGATTCATCAACCACCAGCGCGTCCGGCAGATAAAGGTTTTTTTTTCCCTACTTAGCCTCTCTGCGACTACAATTTTTGATCGTTTGGATAGTCGCTCAATATTGTCAGCAAAAGGAGACAAAGAGAACTGGATTGGAGCCACAAGGAAATAGAGGAGCCACGGCTTTGAATGTGGAACAAATGAATGGAAATTAACAGATGGATCGCACACGAGGACACTTCACGGCGCAGCAGCCGGACAACATCGCGTTTCACCTGCGGTATGTAAACTGATTTAAGTTCTGCTGTTATGTTGGGCTATTGGAAACAGTTTGAGCTGGTTGATACCGAGGGGGAATTTGCGTGTTGTCTCGGAGTTGTGCGCGCTGCTGATGAATTGAGTTTGATGCTGTGTTTGGAGGATTTGGACTGCTGCGTCTGACGACTGTGTCATTAATTGCAGCGCTGGATTTAATGAATTATGATGACGTGTGTCTCTCGTGGCTGTTGATGTTGTTGGCTTTGCATTGTATTCTCGTCGTGATTTCTTCTGTCTACATGCAACATGAGTGCTACACATGCTGATACAGCTGTTGGCAAACCTGAAGAGAAAAGAAAAATAACTCTCACGGAAAAGGCCATGGTGAATAAAATTGAATCAATTCAAAAGGAGCGTAAAAAGAAAGTGGATGAAATAAAATGCCTGATTTCATCTCTCAAGGAGCTCATGGGGGATGAGAAAAATGTCTCACTGGTTAAATCGCAGCTGGATGATTTAATGCAACAATCTGAGAATGCTATTGCTTTACATGAATCTCTGATGCCATTAATTCCCACTGAAGAACAACAAAGACAAAATCAATGGTTTTCAAAGGTTAACAAACATACATCAGGATGCATTAAGGATGTGGAAGCATGGTTTAAAATAATCAACACAACTGTACTGGAAACTCACCTGCCTGGAAGCTCCCAGCATGATGATGTGGGAAAAGGGAAAGCGCCTCAATGTCACCAAAATCCTCAAAATGAGGATCAGGACGAAATAGCACCATTTGACAGCATTTCAAATCAAGGCAGTAGTAAATATGGCACAAAGTCTAATGTGTCATCCACTTCATCTGCACGTATCAGAGCTGAGGCTGATATGGCTGCGTTGCTGGCTCGCCAAAGGTTGCTCAAAGAAAAGCATGCTCTGGAAGAACAGGAAGAGCAGATAAGAAAGCGAAAAGAACAGCTTCAACTCGAAGCAGAAATAGCTGCATCTGTGGCAAAAATAAATGTTTTGAGAAAGTCTGGATCAAATGTGATGAGTGCTGCTTCTAAGAAACTGGATGGCATGGAATCCTATTTTGAAAAGGGACTCAATATTCATGCAGAGCCTTTTATACCACCTAAAGTCAAAAAGGATGGAGGAGGACCACTTGAACCACAGACTTTAAATCCACTCTTTGGTGACGCAAGGCCAAAGCATCAGGTGGGAGTTAAATGTCTCCAACAGAGGTCCCTGGTGCCAAAAAAACTTCAGAGCGCAACTCCAAATGATGCAGCACCACCAGTGTCTCATTTAGAAGATGAAAATATACCGTCTTTAAGGAACATCATCAGTGAAAGTTACATGATGTCTGTGATGGAAAAACAAAATGAGATAACATCAATGCTGGTGCATCAACATTGTTTAGCAACACTGCCAAAAAGGGACATTCAGATATTTGACGGCAATCCACTGCAATATCATTCCTTTATACAGTCATTCGTACAAACAATAGAACAAAAGGCCAACAATGAGATGGACTGCCTCCATTACCTGGAGCAGTACACCAGAGGGCAGCCTCAACAGCTAGTCAGAAGCTGTCAACACATGACTGATGAGAAAGGATATGCTACAGCAAAGACTTTGCTCCATGAACATTTTGGAAATGATCATGTAATCGCAGCTGCTTACATGAACAGAATATTTTCATGGCCATCAATTAAATCAGAAGATGCAAAGGCTTTACAAGCATACAGTCTGTTCTTACGTGGATGTTGTAACGCCATGGAGGATGTATATAATCTATGTGATCTGAATACATCAGCAAACATGCTTAATGTAATCAAAAGGTTACCATACAAACTAAGGGACAAGTGGCGCACAGCAGCTTGTGATATACAAGAAAGGTGTAAACGCAGAGCTATGTTTGGGGATATTGTGAACTTTATTGAACGTCAGGTAAAGATTGCGATGGATCCTGTATTTGGAGACATACAAGATGCTCCAGCACTGGTGACAATCAGGGAAAGTGGCCGGACGAAATCCATGACTCGTTCAAGGAATAGGGGAAGTAGTTTCGCCACAAATATTACAACATTTAAAAGAAGGACTCAACCAGACAACAAAACGGATGGATCTGAGAAGCCTTGTCTCTACTGTAAAAACTATGGACACAGAATGGAGTCGTGTATTCTATTGGAGAAGAAAGCCCACAGTGAAAAGATGAATTTCCTGAAGACTAATGGAGTATGCTTTGGCTGCTTGTGCACTGGGCACATCAGCAAAGAATGTAGGAAGCGTCTTTCTTGTCAAATATGTGGCTCACGACACCCCAGCATGTTGCATATATATCAAAGGGAAAATGAGGTGGAAATGAAGAAAGACAGGAGCATTTCAGAAATTCCAGCAGACAGTGATATGGTGGAAGTGCAAACTAGTGGTCTCACTGGGGCCGGAGAACAAGATTGTAAACTTGCCATCGTACCAGTCAGAGTAAAATCCAGTAAAGGGCAAAGGGCAGTGAAAACGTACGCCTTTTTGGATCCAGGGAGTACTGCATCTTTCTGCACAGTGGATCTAATGGACAAGCTGGGTCTCCCTGGGAGGAAAACAAAAATTCTTTTGCGCACCATGGGACAAGAGAAAGTTGTTGACAGTTGTGTTACATCTCATTTGGAAGTTGCAGGATTGGACAGTAATGTGTATTATGAAATAACAAAACTCTTTGTACAACAAAAGATGCCTGTTGACAGAAGCAACATCCCACGGCAGCAAGACTTGGAAAAATGGCCTCACCTGAAATATGTTTGCTTGCCAGAAATTGACGCAAACGTGGAGCTTCTGATAGGCACGAATGTTCCTCATGCTTTGGAGCCTCTGGAGGTTATTAGGAGCAAGGATGGGGGGCCATATGCTGTCAAAACGGTGTTAGGATGGACAGTAAATGGACCACTTGGTGGATGTGATGACAGTTCTGGGTGTCAGTCAACAGTTTCTATCAACAGAATTTCAGCTGTCACACTTGATGAGCTGTGGAATAAACAGTTCAAGACAGACTTCCCAGAGAACAACCAAGAAGAATTGGTGGGGATGTCAAGGGAGGACCGCAAGTTTCTGGAAATGGCTGATAAATCTGCAAAACTGGTTGATGGACATTACACCATTGCTTTGCCTCTTAAAGACAGAAACTTTAGCATGCCTAATAACCGCATCGTTGCCGAGCAACGTGTTCTTAACTTGAAGAGGAGGTTTGTTAAGGAGCCATCATTCCACAAAGACTACGTTGACTTCATGACTAACCTCATAGATAGTGGATTTGCGGAGAGAGTGCCAGACACAGATTTGGAGCGGAATGATGGAAAGGTTTGGTATATCCCACATCATGGGGTATACTATCCTCAAAAAAAGAAGATGCGTGTCGTTTTCGATTGTGGAGCATCATTCAAAGAGGCCTCACTTAATTCACATCTCCTGCAAGGACCGGACCTCACAAGCATGTTAATTGGGGTTTTAACTAGGTTCAGGAAGGAACCTATTGTTCTGATGTCTGACATTGAGGCAATGTTTCACCAGGTTCGAGTGCCAGAAGAAGATTCAGACCTGTTACGATTCCTGTGGTGGCCTAATGGAGACCTTAGCCAACATATGGTGGAGTACAGGATGGTTGTCCATTTGTTTGGGGCTACATCCTCCCCAAGCTGTGCTAATTTTGCTCTCCGTAGGTGTGCTGAAGATAATAAGGAGTTCTTTAGCCAGCTTGTGTTTGAAACCGTCATGCAAAGTTTTTATGTTGATGACCTCTTTGCCTTCAGAACATGAGGCCATTCGCTTGTATAAAGACCTAAGGACGCTATGTGCTAAGGGAGGCTTCAATTTAACAAAGTGGACTAGTAATAGCCGCAGTGTGCTGGCGGCAATACCAGAGGAAGAAAGAGCAATGGAAGTTAAGGATCTTGATCTGGATCAGGATATCCTTCCAGTGGAGAGAGCACTGGGAGTGCGGTGGTGTGCTCAGTCTGATACCTTTGGGTTCAGTGTAACCTTTTCAGATAAGCCGCTGACCCGAAGAGGAATCCTCTCAACTGTTGGTTCATTTTATGATCCTCTTGGAATCTTGTCTCCTGTGATTTTCACAGCTAAAAGGATTCTTCAAGACCTCTGTCGCAAAGGGCTGGGATGGGATGACACTATACCTACATCTGAAGCTCAGGAATGGAGAGGCTGGCTTAAAGAGCTACGAACATTGGATGGCTTTAGGACCAGCAGATGTTTAAAACCTCCCAATTTTGGAGAAATAACTTCCGCCCAGTTACATCATTTTGCGGATGCAAGCGAGGAGGGATATGGGACTGTCACTTATCTGTTGTTACACAATTATCAAGGTCTTACACATATAGCCTTCATAATGGGAAAGTCCAGGGTGGCACCTTTAAAGCTTGTAACAATCCCCCGTATGGAGCTGACGGCGGCTGTTGTGGCGGCTAGAATGGACAAGCTATGGAGAAGGGAGCTGAGGATGGAGCTAGAAGACTCTGTTTTCTGGTCAGATAGTACCTCCGTTCTGAAATACATCAAGAATGAAACTTCAAGGTTTCGAGTGTTTGTAGCTAACAGAGTGTCAGAAATTCTTAGGATGTCTAACCCAACTCAATGGAGATATGTGCCTACTACATACAATCCTGCAGACCTTGCCTCCAGAGGTGTGAGAGTGGAATCTTTTTTGAAGGATGAAATGTGGGTGTGTGGCCCCCCATTCCTCTTACAACCAAAGGAAACTTGGCCTGTGGACCCAGATGACTTGGGAAAGCTCACAGCTGGAGATCCAGAAGTCAAAGTCTCTGCTATTGTCTCTGTGGAGCAAGAGAAAGACAATGCTGTGACATTTTTGATAAACCGCAGCTCATCATGGACACGTCTCTCGAGGGTGATGGCCTGGATACTGAGGCTTAAGGCTTTTCTTTTTAATATACGGAAGAGAAAGGTAGTTAATGCTCAGTTTCCTCAGCCTGCATCAGAGGAAGGGCAACTGAAGGACATCAAGTTGTGTTGTGGTCATCTCTCACTGGAAGAGATCAAAAACAGTGAAATGGAAATAATCAAGCTCTGTCAAATGCAAAGGTACTCAGAAGAGATTTCCTGCCTCCAGAGAGGAGAAAGTGTGAAAAGAAACAGTCATATATACAAGCTCAACCCAATGCTGGATGATGGTGCTTTGAGAGTTGGCGGTCGGCTTAGTAATGCGGCTATGCCTGAAGAGTCTAAACACCCAGTTATAATAGCTAAAGATCTTCATATCTCAGACCTCATCATACGCCACATTCATCAAGTAGTTGGCCATGGTGGTAGGAACCATGTTTTGTCGAAGCTACGGCAACATTATTGGATTCCCTCTGCCAGTGTTGCCATAAGAAGAATTTTGTCCAAATGTGTTGTTTGTCGTAGGCTACATGGAACCACCGGTCAACAGCAGATGGCAGATTTGCCTGTCGACAGAGTTTCACATGATGCACCTCCTTTCAGCTATGTCGGGGTAGATTATTTTGGACCTTTTGACATCAAGCGTGGAAGGAGTCTTGTTAAAAGATATGGAGTCATCTTCACCTGTTTGGTGATAAGAGCGGTGCATATTGAAGTTGCATCATCTTTAGACACAAGTTCCTTTATTAATGCCTTACGACGCTTTATTGCGAGGAGAGGACAAGTTAAGGAGCTTCGCTCAGACAATGGTACTAATTTTGTTGGTGTGGAGCGTGAGTTGAAACGAGCTATTGAAGGATGGAACCTGGAACAGATCAATGACACGCTCTCACTGAAAGGAATTAAGTGGACCTTTAATCCTCCTACTGGATCACATCATGGCGGAGCATGGGAGAGGTTAATTCGCTCCATCAGATCGGTTCTTAATTCTACTTTAAGATCACAAAGTTTGGATGAGGAGGGACTTCAGACGGTCCTCTGTGAGGTTGAGTCTATTCTCAATAGCAGACCTCTCACCAAGGAATCCACAGACCCAAATGACTTGGAAGCGCTTACGCCCAACCATCTGCTGCTTCTCAAAACCCAACCCTGTTTGCCACCTGGTCTCTTTCACAAGGAGGACAGTTATACACGTCGTAGATGGAGACAAGTCCAATACATTTCTGATCTGTTTTGGAAAAGGTGGATAAAGGAGTATTTGCCACAACTGCAGGAACGTCAGAAGTGGACAAAGATCAAGAGGAACTTTACTCCTGGAGACATCGTGTTAATAGTAGACGATTCTGCACCTAGGAATTCCTGGATCATTGGAAGGATCACTGAGGCACTTCCCGATAGAAGAGGACTAGTGAGGCAGGTTCGGATTAAGACCCAGACCAGTACTCTCTGTAGACCTGTCACCAAGATCTGTCTTCTTGAGGAGTCTGCACAGTCTTGAAGACTGTTGTGACCTGTTTGACCCAGACTTTTCACTCAAGACAATTACTGCTAACATTTGTCTTAGATATGACTTGACTTCATTCACAAGGACTGAGATTAGGATCTACAATGAACTTTATACATGTTGGACTATGGTCTCTTTTCCAGAAAAGGAAAATTCACAAAGGTGTAAAGGGCCCAAGAAATTGTATGATTTTTATGTGTGTTATGTATTTGTAATTATTACTGTGTCAATTGTAATAATTATGGGGCCGGTATGTAGGTGCCAGCTCATAGTTGGTGATAATTGGGTGCATGCCTTTATTTTTTACATACGGGGACATGTGTCACATGGTGTGGGGTGTTACGTCAGCAGTAGTAACATCAGCTGTTCTTCACCTGGCGGGTTTTTTCTTGGGTTTGAATGAACTGAGAGGGTGAGGGGGAAAGTCCCACTTTGCTGACCGCTTTGCTTTGTTTGCTCAGTATTATCTATAAGTCAACAAGATGCATGGACATATTGAACATTATGAAATCGCCCGTTGTTTGTGTTTGACTTGAAATAAATACAGTCTACAAATGCAATGCGTTTCTGGAGCCGTGATTCATCAACCACCAGCGCGTCCGGCAGATAAAGGTTTTTTTTTCCCTACTTAGCCTCTCTGCGACTACAATTTTTGATCGTTTGGATAGTCGCTCAATACTTGGTGTGTATGCATTACATAGATGTATTGATAGGTGATATTGAGCCATGCTTTACCATTTTCTAGCACTGACAAAATCTTGGTATGCTTTCAGTCTACAGGGAAGGGATGTTTTTGTCGCTGACCTGCATGTCACCGCAACATGGCTCCCTCCCACCAACTGCGATCCCCTGCTCCATTTCCCAGTAATTAAACAAAATAAATAGTCATTTTGCAAAGTTTTTGCTGGTCCTAAATAGCATGTGTCAAAGATAGATTTAAGATCTTAAGAAGATTTAATGCAAGGATATTTCAAACACTAAGCTAAATAATATGTCTCTTAGCCTTGCAACGCTATTATTTCTAACAAATCACTACTCAATATCATGTACTCCCTCATCATGCATAACTGATTTTAACCTTTTTTTCAAGTGTTCATAAAAGTAGCATTTTTTTTTTTTAATTTACAGAAAGATGCCGTCCAGAAAGATGCCCTCATCATACCCCTGTGGATTCCAGGCCATTTTCTGCTGTGTGTAAGGACATTATACCATTTACAGAACATAATCTTGAGAGCAACATACAATATCAACAGAACATGTGAAGACATATGTTGTGGATGATGATGTCTGTATTTTAACTTTGAAGTCATTTGTGAGTTTGCTGTGGCTTTTTGCTTATTGTACAGACTGTATATTTTCTATAGGTAATGAGGCCACTCCAGAAAGAAATTTTCTTTTCTGGATTCCCATTACTTCAGAAGAGCAGAGGGTTTCTCCAGTCAGGCCTACAGGAATCTGTTAAGGTTGCCAGTGTTGTGTGTTCTGGCAGTCACAGTACCCTGACCTGCCAATGTTCAGAAAAATCTCAAAACATAAGTTCTATCAGGAGGCATTGTAACAATAAATGTACCAAGCACTGAAAGATGGTTATAGGATCAGACAAGATTTGCTTATAGAGAGCTGAAATGGACTAAAATAGACAAATTGACAATAGAATAATAGACAATCAAAAGGGAAGGGAGTCAGAAAGACATCCTCCTTGTTGAACTTTAGGAAATAATAAATACCTACAGATTTGCATGGTCCAGTTCTTGGACATGTTCCCTGTTCTGTGGATTACAGATTTTGATACTGTTCATATTGTGACATACCATCTGTTTGTTTATACTCCCTAACAGAATCATAGCAGTGTATACTTGTGTTTTACATTGCTGTGTTTTTCTGTTACTCAGAGGTGTTGCACAGCGGGTTGCTGTGGGAACCTGGACAGAGAAGACTGCTCTGGATTTGGAGGTATTGCCTGCTATATCACTATCAAATTGATTTCTAAGTGTCTACTATTTGTTGACTGTAACTGTCTGCCATACAGGGTGTTCCTAAGCAGACACATGGCAGTGATTGTGGTGTCTTCATGATAATGGTGAGTGAGGGTAACATCATATAAAGTAATGTGGCACATAATTGTTTTGTTTTTTTTCTTGTTCAGGACAGCGCTCCGTTTTCTATCTATGCAGTATGTCATGCCTTTTCAAATATGCCATTTATTGTAATGATCTGCACTACATATTTCAGTGTAAATGTGTGCCCACTTTTTCACAGAGTAGTCAGCTGTCAGATATTCCCTGTGTCTTACATGTATTGATTGGGAATTTATCATCACTACAGTATGCCTGGTACTTCGTCATGGATGCTTGTTTTGACTTCAGTGTTGTGAGTATCCTAAAAAATTGAAAAAAATGATATCACTACTTTTTGTTATTTTTTATATACTATAAAAAAATGTGTCCTCATTGAGTAACTGTGCTCTTTATTAGGATGACATGTGTCTCCTGAGAATGGTGGTGCATTGTCCTAATATAAAACCTTGGGCTGGAAGGGCACGCTGCAGGGCTCAATTTTTAATTTAATTATTAAGAACACTTTATGGTAACACTTATCTCTTGATTCTGGGTCATGGAAATGTATGTTAATTGCAGGTATGGAAGGAAGTTTGCCCATTTTACAGAAGAAGGACAGGCAACCCTTCGAGACAATGTACCACCGGTATTCAGGATCACACGAAAAAGAAACCATGAAAGCAGCACCATGGTCAGTGAACACCTTACACAGTATCCATCACTCCTGTTTGAAAATAGGTCACCACTCAAACAGCTATTACATAAACATTTATAGTACACGATGCAATATGTTTTCGATGGTACTGTGTTATTATACCGTTGCGTTCAAAATTATTGCACCCCTATTGCAGAATCGGTGTATTAGCAAAATTAACAAGCTTTCAGAAATTGGCATTAAACAAATCAAACATGGACAATTCAAATGGATTCAAGATTCAAGAATACATCTGTCATTTTTGCAAGAGATGTATTTTTCTCTCACTCAGGAACATTTCTGACATGTACTTAAACGTCACCATTTACAAATCTCTAGCCAGTACAGTTATTTTAAGTGATATCTGAATCACACCTGATATAACTAATGAAGCTATTGATAAATTGCATCAAGTGTACAACACCAGTTTTGCAAATGTGTACTCTTATGAGGAATTTCATTGCAGGGATTGAATAATTTTGAGACAGCAGTAGTCATAAAAAGTGGGATTTTGTGTCACATCTTGAAAAATCCCCCGATTATCGTGTCTTGTCATTAGCTTTTCCAATGTTTTTTGTTGATTTGTTTATTGTAAAAAACAGAAAGTTTGTACATTTCAACAATAATTTAATAATTTGCAATGGGGGTGAAATAATAAGTGCAAATGTTAATCCTCTGTGGATCCCATTAAACAAACTGACACAATTATGGTTTGCTTTCCACAGGACACAGACCCCGCCACTGACCACATGTACAGCTTTCCACGCAGAGAGCAGGTTAATGTGAGTGACGATTATTGCATGAGAACAAAATATCCATTGTTTACAGCTGTGCACTAAGTGATGTCTTTGTGTGACTTCATTAAGGACAATAATGACAGCATGCACCAACATGACGTCACCACAACCAGAGATGTTGTCCTGAGTGAAGACACATGTTTCAACAGGCTTGTGGTGAGAACATGCAAAGGATCAAGAAACAACAAATCTTATTTAATATACTTAGCCGGAATAATCACGTTTAACATCTAAATGCTATTTAATCAAATTTTAGGAAAGGGCTCAGCAAGCTGAACACCAAAGAAGAGTCACTAGTGACCTTCTTGCACGGTGCATCACTCAGGATAAAGGCCTGCTGCAACATCTTGAAGTGAGTTTGAAATTTAGAGTCGCATGCTGTAACAAATTTTGGTCAAAACATGATAAATGAATTATTTAAGTGAAACATTTTCTGTTAGCCTAGTGTGTGTACATTTACTTTGAGCATCCTCCCAAAAAATATATATGTTTACAGGCGGTCATCGCTGGAAAATGTGTATCCTCCTGGGCATCATCGAAGGGCAGGGTGAAAATTTTCTTTGAGGATGATGAGCAGCTGGACAGAGTGCTGGACTTCTTGACAAGCCTGGTTGAAGCACAGACAACCAGATGTCACGATCAAGTGGCATTTGTTATGGATGTGCTTCTGCCAGAGGTAAATTCTAAAACTTTTTTATTTATCATATTAACATATTTTGTATTATTACTGTTGTCAGTCTTTAACTTATGGTTAATACGGTGGCCCTGAAGTGCAAAACACAATAGCAAATTCAAAAACACAATAGCAAATCAAATAACACATTAGCAAATTCAAAAACACAATAGCAAATCAAATAACACATTAGCAAATTCAAAAACACAATAGCAAATTCAAAAACACAATAGCAAATTCAAAAACACAATAGCAAATCAAAAAACACAATAGCAAATCGAAAAACACAATAGCAAATTCAAAAACACAATAGCAAATTCAAAAACACAATAGCAAATTCAAAAACACAATAGCAAATCAAAAAACACAATAGCAAATTCAAAAACACAATAGCAAATCAAAAAACACAATATCAAATCGAATAACACATTAGCAAATTCAAAACGGAAAGGGTAGGCACCCTCGGGCGACATGACCATAAACCGGAAGGACAACACCAAAATACTGGCAAACAAAAACGAAGGAACGAAACCAGAACGCCGCGATGTATTGCCAAAATTGTTGAAAAGAGTTCAGGGAAAAACCGAACTTCTGCAGTGATTGTGGGAAAAGGCTACAAGAAGCCGCGCGACCTTCAAGTACGTTAACGGATGTAACGTTTATGTTTGGTTAGTGTATCTTTATCTACTTAGCTAACTAGCTAACGTCAGTTCACAGACTTACTCGGCTATTCCTCTATGAAAACTACAGTATACATACACATCAAAATGTATTACGTTTATATATTGGTTGACTTGTTAAAGGAATGGTCTGTGTGCATGCATGTAAATTAAAGACGTGAGGCAGGGGCACGTGTTGTCATCTACGGGTGAGGGGACAACAGGTGTTTCATGAATGCTACTGTTTGGAGTGAAAGATGTATTGATGTTACCAGAGTATCTTTTAGTGGTCAGTAATATTAGAGTGCACGTTATAGGCAGTGAAACAATATATGGAGTGAACCTTGAATATATTGAATGAAACTTCACTGACAATGAAAGACAATGAGTCAGGCCGCCCGCAATCTAGTTGCAGCGATATTAAGCAATGAGGACATGATAAATATATTGGCGAATGCGTGTTGAAATCCTCCCGAAAAAGTTCGCTCAGGTTTTAACTGTTTTGTTTAAAGTTTCGCCATAATCTCATTATGCATCTGTCTGTCTTTCCGCAGTCCGCTGTGTGAGTAACTTGCCCAAAGCTGACAATGTGTCGCGAATCATAAAATACGTTTAATACTAAACTAAATATTCACCCTGCATTGGTCTATATATGCGGGTGATGCTTATTGTATCTAAACAATATATGAAGAGCTTCTCAGTTCATGAAATCCCAGTAGCCGCAGCAGCTTCTCCAGTCCCGGAGAAGTGTCACGTCAGAGAGCAGTGCCATTACGCACGGCCATTCACTGTGTTTTACCTTCATTAAATCACCTGTTTTATGTCTGCCACGATTAAAAGAAAAAACTGTATTGATCAGGGGTAATGGGGGGATTTTGGCCCGTACACGCAGTGTTAATGATGTCCTCAGAGTTTAATATTGCTGCAACGAGATTGTGAGCGGACTGACAAGTTGTCACTTTTAGCTATAGCATCCACACGTTACACAAGAAGCCGTGAAGTCTGACGTCAGTCAAGTTTCATTCAATATATTCAACGTTTCGTTCAATATATTTCAGACTTCATTTAATATACTCAAAGGTTTATTTCCTGAATGGCATATATACACACACACACTACTAATGATTCACTATGTTTTTAGATGATGCAGTCAAATAATGCACTATTTTTTTCTTTTTAGAAAAAGTGACTGCTGTGTCCCTCGAGGATGTGCTGATGTTTGCCACTGGTTTATCAGCACTTCCACCAGCAGGAATGACACCGCCCCCAAGCATTGACTTTTTAACTGATTCACCTTTTCCAATGGCAAGCACATGTGCAAACACACTGAAGCTACCGCTCTTGGAATCCTACAGTGTCTTTAAGACAAACATGGAGCTTGGGATCCAGAATGATCCAGGATTTGGATGTTTTTAGATGTCAAAGGGACTGTCCATAAATGTAATAAGAGCTGTGGCCTGATTTAGGCTCTCTTTATTTATTTATTTTGTCTTTTTTTTCCCCCAACTTACAAGGTCACGTTTACTTGTTTGCGTTAGTCACTGCCTCTTGTAAAAGACAATTTGGGACTTTAAAGTGATTGTTCACCCATGTGAGGGCTTCTTTACATTGTATGAATCTGTGCAGTTAGCTACTTGCAAATCTTACCCATAAATATTTCAGAGCCATGTCCTGATGTTTGTTTATTTTGCTGTTTCCTGGTTTTTACAGCTCAATAAAGTATACATTTAAAAAACAACGTAAAATCAGAGCAAATGTGTTTTGCAACTTATTGGTGTTTACATAAACATTGAATCAGAAAATAAATACAATTTAAGTTTAATATGTCTCCACTTCAGTCCCAGAGTTGGTGAGAGAATCTGTGGAGTCTCAAAATAAAATACCCTGTGCAAACTGCCGGTCGTAAAACACACAAAAGCTAAACTAATTAACTATGTAGAATATTTACAAATGCAGTAGCATATTTAAAAGAACATACACTGGTAAAATGACCAAATCACCCTCCACTTTGGGAGCATTGCAATAGTCCATGTTTATAGCCCAGCTATTTCCTTCAGAGTGATGTACAGTTCTGAGGGTGTCTTCCAGTCTTGTGGCTGTTGTAGTCCGTTTTGTTCCACTGCCTGTTGTAGGTATTCCTCCATGTCTGGATCACCGCATATATCAGTCACTTGCCTTGCCTCAGGAAACACATCCAGTTCCCTGTCTTCAACAGCGATTCCACAGTCTCTTGAACCAAATCTGCAAAATTAGATGATAAAGTGATATTAAGGACAAGGTTTGAAGTGGCCATTGTTAGATTGTTTGCTTGTTGATATACAGAAGTGTTTATAAACAATGGTAGAAGACAGACAGCTTCTAAATTCAAGAATGGATTATACCAACATGTACAATTGTCCAAATATATTCTAGTTTAGGCTATACCACAACACGTTGCACTTTTTGTAATGTATGTGATCATTGTTACCTGAGAGGCAATCGATACAGTTCATTTGGAATCCCTCCTGGACATGATGCAAGTCTGCTTGGTCGAATCCGGTGCTTGTTCCATAGATCCATGCATTCATCCAGGTCTTGCTGCAGAAGATTACTGAAGCTAAATCTCAGTAAGCCCTGGTGTTCATGGCTGCCATTGAAGAGTCCAGAGTCTCTCAGGTCTCCAAACAAGTCCATCCAAAATTGAGACCTAGGCATACATTAGATGCAAAGTAGCTTATTTCAGGAGGTAAAATGTAATAACCACAAGTCATGTTTTCAAGCACTAGTGGATACATCTTAACAGAAGCATCACAGAGAAATCCGAATGTAAACCATATGATTTTCACAATAGTAATCAACTGCTGATGTAATTCAATAATTAATGAGAATTCCTTTGGATTCCTTCATTATCACTACAGGATGCTTGTGCTTTTCTATTGACACGTTTCTGTTTTGTCTTTTCAGTGTAATTATCACTCAATGAAATCAAACTTTTTTTATGCAAATCTTGTTTCAAGTTTTACTCCAGCATTCCCGTAACTATGGTAACTCAGTGTCGGAGGGGAGAGATGGTGAATGCCGTTTTTACACGTGTCCAGAGTACAGTCATTTCACACTTGTAGCAACAACAGGAGACTCCGTGTCAGACAAGTTTTCAAATGTTGACTAAACTACAAACCGAGTCTCAAAATGACATGCTAGTTAAACAGATAAACTTTAGCGCCGATGCTTCGTGTTTAGATCCCAGCCTGGTGTGGCTCACACGCACGCTGTAAACAATACTGTGTGACAAAATGTCAATAAAACATCACCAACCTGCGCTGATATACACTGATCTCATAAATTTCCTAAATGACGGAAATAACGACGGAGGAGTCGCTACGACAGTCAAACAAACTAACAACAAATCATGTGCTATTCTTAATAAATTAATTTTCACCAAGTTGATTTACTACCTTTTAATACTTTTTATACCCTGCAAAGACCCTGTTAAGTGGTCTGCTTTACAGGTAAACAGTTGAAGAACACTAATAATAATCACAATGACAAACAAGAAAGGGGTTTTTAATTACCAGCACTAATCAGTTTAACAGAGACAGGGGTGATCACTATACACAGCTTCCACTGTACTTTTCATCCATCAAACACAGATGTACCTACCTCTCTCTTCTTCAGTTCTTCTGCTCAGCCCTGCTTCTTTTAAACGTGTCTTCAGCGTACGCAGACTCATGTTTATGTTGTGAATTGTCGACAGCATATCCAGTATCACGTCATATCCATGTCCTGCATCGAAATATTCTTTAATAGCAGCGCGTACATTGTCACTAACAGCGCTCATATTTTGAAAACATGTAAACGATGCCCTAAACAATGTCCTTCCGGTTCAAAGGACCATCAGTCCAATCAGAGACGATTCATGTCGCCCGAGGGTACCTACCCTTTCCGTTTTGAATTTGCTAATGTGTTTTTTGATTTGCTATTGTGTTTTTGAATTTGCAATTGTGTTTTTTGATTTGCTATTGTGTTTTTGAATTTGCTATTGTGTTTTTGAATTTGCTAATGTGTTACTTTATTTGCTATTGTGTTTTTGAATTTGCTATTGTGTTTTGCACTTCAGGGCCACCGTAGATTAATATCTTGTTAACTGCAACATGGCAGATTACTTCAATGTCAAATTGAAAGATGTCCTTTTGTTCATCTCATGACACAGGCAACAGTCCACGCCCTTTCTGCTGTCCATCACTGTTCCATTGACAGAGCCACAGACTTGTACAACTGTGGAGTGCAGTATGACTTGAGGTATGCTACAAACATAAGGAGAGTGCTAATACCTATATGTATTGTTTGCACATTGTCCATGACAACCTCTCAGTGTGAATGTCCTTTTACTAATCGCTGTTTCATTTTGTCTCATCAGTGAGAAACAGGTGCTGGCTCATCTCCTTGCTAAAAACATGAGCAAGGATGCGGTAAAGGAAATGGACACATACGCCGCAAACCTCAGAAGAGCTCTGGACTCTGAGGAGTTTTTGAAGAGGCTGTAACAAATGTGGCCAGGACCGGCGCTGTTTAGTGCAGCTTTAAATTGTAAATAAAAGTTCTTGCTGGTTGTTGCATTTGTCTGAATTTTTTTCCAAAACAAAACTTTTGTGTTTTACAGTATATACTTTAAAGATTTTAGTATGGTCATATTTATTTTACTAGTCTTGTGAATTGCATATTTAATTCAAAATATTTAATTTAGTTCTAAATAAATACATTTTATTTGTGTGAAAGGGCCAGCAATCTTTTCTGTTAACCTATAAGAAATCATCACCTGTTAACCTATAAGAAATCATCACCTGAGAGTGATATTTATGGCATCTAATGTAGCAGGCCAAGCTCTGTGACAGTGTGGGTCAGTGGAAACAACCTATTTAAAATGAAATAATATAATACTAAAATAATACTAATTATTGTAAATTATATATATATATATATATATATATATATATATATATATATATATATATATATATATATATATATATACGGTGAATAAACCGTTAAAGTTGTTAAATTTGTTCCTATTATTGCTTGGCTTGAGCCTCATTGAGCAGGTTGGTCCGATATGTTAATGTGATATTGAGTGATATTTATGGCATCTAATGTAGCAGGCCAAGCTCTGTGACAGTGTGGGTCTCAGAAAAACAGACAGTGGAAACAACCTATTTAAAATGAAATAATATAATACTAAAATAATACTAATTATTGTAAATTATTGCAAATGGCTGCAATAAAACAAAGAGTGAAAAATTTAAAGGGGTATGAATACTTTCCGTATAGATAGATGTATGGATGGATAGATAGATAGAATCATGGAGCAACTTTGGTCTATGAGAACTTGTAAACTGCAGGCCGAGGAGCAGACTGCCTGTGTCTTTGTACCTGGAAGCACCATAACAAAGGTGTTAAAAACATTTCACATTAACCTTTTTTTCCAACGTGCCTTTTGTTGGAGTATTCACCTTATTCACATGGCAGCCATGGGCTGCCCATGGGCACCCATGGGCCATGTTACAAAGTAAAAAAACACCCTGAATCAACAGTGTTAAGTTGCCAGTTTATTTGGTAAACCTCACTCAAACTAGCACAGTCTATTAGAAAAGCCTTTGCACCCAATCCTTGCTTCCCTCTCTCTGCTGCTGTTTTAGCTGTATTGTGTTACACAGAGGCGTTTGTATTATTTTGTCCAGCCCCCATCAATAAAGCAGTTAAAGTTAAAGCCAATACAATCTGACAAAGTTGAGTGGACACCTCTGTCCAAAACGGTTTATAGTTGACGTTACCTTCATGAAGGCAGAGTTTGTTTTAGAGTGAGGTAGTTTAAACTAGGTGTACCTCATAAACTGGCATGTGAGTGCAGATTAGGATTTGCTATCTGGATTCAAGGCAGAGGGGCAATGATTGTTTTTTAAAAATTCAGAATGGGCTAGTTTATTTCCATTTCATCATCATTATTATTTTATTTCCTGAAGGTAAAATGTTTATGTACAGTATATTAAAAATGTGAAGGCTTTCCTTCCATGTTGTCGTGTTAAATCTCTTAAAGATGGAGGACTGAAGCAAAGATTTAGCATGTAGCTTTTATTTGTTTGTTGGCTTCTACATAACCAACTTGTTGAAGCTGTACATCCTGGAGGATGGAGCATAAATTCAGAGGCAGTGAATGAACAAAAAACTGACAGCAACTTGGCAGCCAAAACTCTGTCCCACAAGTCTTTTCCTTCTTTTAGACAAAGAACAGGTTGGTCGCTCATAGATCTCTGCATCAGCAGAGATTTCAGGTCCATTTTCTGCTCGTCACTCTCTTTCTCTCATCCTCCTCTAACTTTGACTTCCCGATCAGCCTCCACTTCTGTTTAGCATGATGCTGTCTGTTTGAGACTGCCGGGCCTCATTTACACATCTGCCTGTACAGATAAAGACAGACAGATAGACAAACAAACAGACAGACAGACAGACAGAGTGAGACAGGCAGGGAGACAGGTGGCTAAGCAGCTTCAGTCTGTCTACTGGCCAGTTTTCTTCTCCTTCTGGAAACTGAAGCTGGTCCGGCGACTCAGTTTCCTCTGCTTCTGGGCAAAGTAATCAGCCCGTGAGGTGCTGGCCCGGGACTCCAGGATGTAGTTCACCTGAAGATAAACAGAAAATAGAATATGTTCATTTTAAACATTCACAGGCCTTTAGTGTGGATACAAGACAAGGCAGAGGGGGGCAGTGGACAGACTGATCGGGGCGCACGGCGCATCCAGGGGCGCACGGGCGGCCGTGAGGATGCACGAGAAAATGTTGCCTCGGGGAGGGCGCAAATGCGGCCAGGACCGGCGCTGGGTGAATGGCATTAAGTTACAGCAGCAGAGGCTGAGGTATATGACTTTTAGTACCCAATATAAGTCTTTCCCATTATGCAAATAATAGAATCTTTTTAATTAGTTCCTTTTTTCCTGGTGAACACCAGCAAACTCCACAGTAAAGACATTTGGGTTTTCATGCACTGAAGAGTACTGCAGTGATGCTGGTGCATTAAAACTATAAACAAAACTTATTAGTTTAATACCAGTACTTGATATTTGAAGGAAAAATTGAGACAAAGGCACCCTGGACAGCTCATAGAAGAAAGAGACACGGGGCACACAGCACAGACATCCAGTCAGAACCCACCTTTAGCACAATTTCATTGACAGTAGCAGCATCAGACTCAAAGTAAAGAGGCTTGTAGTCATGGTTGCTTAGGTAAGTGACCTTAAATATCGCATGACCTGTAAGACAGAGGAAAAGCATGTTTAAGGAGACGCAAATGGACAAAGGGAGGAAGATGATTGGCTGCAGAATGAGAGCAGGAAAAAAGCCATCTGATTCTTCATGGAACACACATTTACTAATAAGATTATCATTATCATGAGAGAGAAAGGTGCTATAATAAGAAAAAGACTGGCATGATACAGATAACATGAAAATACCTTGAGATGACATAAAAAAGCAAAGTCAATATTCACAGTATATGACTGTATTCATGACTGTCAGATTTAACGTGAACAAATGTAATCCAATTAGCTGAGACAAGCCTGTTGAGCATGATAAACACGAGACACAAAATGTTACTGCAAATATTTAAGACGAGAGATGGCACGAGCTGATCCCGAGGCTGATCCACTGAGATTTGAATCGATCAGTATCAACTAAAAGAGATGCTGCCCCTTCCTTCACTCTGTGTTCAACCTCAGTCTGCTCTCATCTACAGGGCAGCATGTCATCGCGCATCACAGAGGCTGAATATGAAATATTATTTCAATACACTGGTGAGTGTTTCTGACAGGGTGGATTGTAAAACACATTAATGAATGTTCGATCTCTCCTCTGTTTCTTAGAGTGAGTAAGTGGATCTCTGTATCCAAAATCAATTTTCTGGCTGTTGTGGAGACTTTGATCATATCACAATGAACTCATCAGTGATCATTGATCCTTTTAACACTCGAATTGTAGTGTGGTGGTTTTTAGGGGTAACTATTTTATTTAACTTTTTAGTTTTTGTTTTGGGGTGCCAGCTAGGGCTCAGCCTGACAATTTAAAAACTAGCTACCTACCAACACAAAAGGGGCAAAGGGTGTATAAATTTGAATCAAAATTCATACAACCTTAAACAAAGGTGAACAAACCAAAAAAACACTTTTCGTTCCCAGAAATATTTTTACACAACAGCACAAACAATAAACAATGTCCACTTCTTCAGTTCATTTAATTTCAGTACAAACAAAAAACTACTGGCTTACTTCCTTATTTCCACTAATAAAAAAAACACTTAATCCTCCAAAGGCCAACCCGATAAGACAGAAAAAATAAGTTTAATATTCCAGATTTGTTTCAGATCACCAGCCAGCACACTGGGACTCCTCCTGCTCCGACAGGGGAAAACAAAGCGTCCTTATCCTGCAAGTCCAAGTTGAGGGTTCATCCACTACAAGACAATCGTGGAAGAGAAACGAGGGACTAAGCTGCCTCGGTGTTATATTCAGCCGCAATGTGCGGACTAAGCGCCAAACTGGTGACATCAGATAGGGGAGGCGTTATTTTTTTTTCTCTCTAGTTTTTCACCAGATGTTTTACTAGCTCTTTTTTCTACTTATACTAGTAGAGATAGGGCTCGACTCCCTTCTTCCTCTCTGAATGTCATGCTTGAGTGTTAGAACCAAAACAAGTCGGCACATTGTGACTTATGTAGGAAGTATTATTCAGTGCAGGGACGTTCTTGGCCAAGCCCTTCCTCAGCAAACTTTTTGTTAGTAAAAGATTAAAAACTACTGTGCACACAAAAGGTTTGTTTCTCTCAATGTGTGTTAGTGAGCACTTCTCTGCTAAAATAATCCATCCCACCTGACAGCTGTGGCACATCAACGTGCTGATTGAACAACAGAATTATGACACAGGTGTGACTTGGCCCTCAGCTCTGGTGAACATTTGTGCAGTCAGCAGCCAGTTTTCTCAAAACTTGTGACATCTGTTGTGTGATAAAAACTGCACATTTTAGATGTTACTGTGACCAGTCCAAGTCATACCTGTGTCATAATCAGCATGTTGATGTGCCACAGCTGTCAGGTGCATAGATCTTGGCTCACTGATGATTTTAATAAATTAGTGACAACATTTGAGAGAAGAAGTCAGATCTTTCACCTCAAATCATGATATATGAGTAAAAACCAAAGGGAGTGGGTAAGTAGGTAGATAGATATGTGTTCATGCAAATCATACTGAACATATGTGTGGATGTGCACACAAAAAAAAGGTCTGTATCCGTGCTGTGGCTTCTCCTGTGAATCATGTGTGAATCATGTGGAAATATTCTACTCACTAGGGCTTCTCTCCTCTACGAGGTCACAGGCACAGAGGTGGTCCGAGTCGATAGAGATGGGTTTCTGTCGAATCCAAAACTTAGTACTGGCCTTTTGATTGGTGACAGGATCGATCTCCACTTTCTCACCTGAAATGCCTGATGAAAAACAAATGTGCACGTCAGTTCACAAATAGAAACAGTTCATACACTGCTACAGTGCTAACAACTCATTGTTTGACTACAAGTAAGAGAGCACCTGGAAAGTCTGTTTTAAATCTCAGCGTATCAATGTCAGGCAGTCAGTCCACTGCCCAACATCACTACTGGTTTGCAGTAAAATATCTCAAATATCGGCGCACACACGTTCCACGAAAGGTTACATTTTAATGACTTTTCATTCAGCACCATCATCAACTAAGATGTCTCAGAACAGCTGTTAAAGTGCAAATGTCATGTTCAACAGGTTGATAGATCATTGACTAATAAACCTAAAACTAACCCACAACAAATCATTCATTGCAAATCAAATCAATTTTATTTGTATAGCCCAAAGTCACAAAGTACATTTGCCTCGGAGGGCTTTACAATCTGTACAGGGAGTGACACCCTCTGTCCTTAGACCCTTGGTTCGAGTGAGGAAAAACTCGCCCACAAAAACACCTTTTTAACAGGGAAAAAATGTGGAAGAAACCTCAGGAAGAGCCACACAGGAGGGATCCCTCTCCCAGGACGGACAGACGTGCAATAGATGTCACATGTACAGGACAAATCAACACAAACATATTGTACAATTACAATGACTGACAGAATGACAATGAATGAATATAGCTGCAAGCAGCAATGACGGGCCCATGCAGATCAGGCGATCATGTAATGTAATAAAAGTAATCATTAGCATACATGTACAACACTGTACAACACTGTACTGTACGACACTGTACTGCACTGTACAACACAGTACAACACTGTACAGCCCTGTACTGCACTGTACAACACTGTACAACACTGTACTGCACTGTACGACACTGCAACACTGTACAACACTGTACTGCACTGTATAACACTATACTGCACTGTACAAAACTGTACTACACTGTACTGCACTGTGCAACACTGTACTGTACTGCACTGCACTGTACTACACTGTACTACACTGTACTGCACTGTACTGCACTGTGCAACACTGTACTACACTGTACTACACTGTACTACATTGTGCATTATGCAAGGAATCCAACAATACCTTGGTGAAATTGAAAAATCTGACTAATAACTTGAGGGGCCCATGCAGATCAGGCGATCATGCAATGTAATAATAGTAATCATTAGCATACATGTACAACACTGTACAACACTGTGCTGTACGACACTGTACAACACTGTACGACACTGTACTGCACTGTGCAACACTGTACAACACTGTACGGCACTGTACAACACTGTACTACACTGTACTGCATTGTGTATTGAACTCGCCATAATCCAAGGAATCCAACGATACCTTGGTTTTGAAAATCGGGCTAACGGTTCAAAAGTTACATGGACAAATGTACCTAAAACTTTGACCCGTTGGTGGCGCTATACTGTGTTTACTGCCAACATGTAACTTGGTGACATTACACATACGACTGTCCTTAACCAATGTGCCAAATTTCACAACTTTTTACCATACGGTTCAATGGGCTGCCATAGACTCCAATGGCGGAAGAAAGAAGAATAATAATAATAAATATAGCTGCAAGCAGCAATGACGGGCCCATGCAGATCACGCGATCATGTAATGTAATAATAGTAATCATTAGCATACTTGTACAACACTGTACAACACTGTACTGTACGACACTGTACAACACTGTACGACACTGTACTGCACTGTACAACACTGTACAACACTGTACAGCACTGTACTGCACTGTACAACACTGCACTGCACTGTACAACACTGTACAACACTGCACTGCACTGTACGACACTGCAACACTGTACAACATTGTACTGCACTGTACAACACTGTACTGCACTGTACTGGACTGTACTGCACTGTACGACACTGTACAACACTGTACTGCACTGTACTGCACTTTACTGCACTGTACTACACTGTACTGCACTGTGCAGCACTGTACAACACTGTACAGCACTGTACAACACTGTACTACACTGTACTGTACTACATTGTGCATTGAACTCGCCATGATCCAAGGAATCCAACGATACCTTGGTTTTGAAAATCGGGCTCAAAAGTTACATGCACAAATGTACCTAAAACTTTGACCCGTTGGTGGCGCTATACTGTGTTTACTGCCAACATGTAACTTGGTGACATTACACATACGACTGTCCTCAATCAATGTGTCAAATTTCACAACTTTTTACCATACGGGTCTATGGGCTGTTTTGCTAATTATAGCGCCCCCTAGAGACGTAATGACACCAGATTTGTTTCCTGCACTTGGGACACAGCCTCAAAGCATGCCATACAATTTGGTTTTGTTTCGCCAAAGCGTTCCTGAGATATGAGCTGACATCGAAATCGGCGCCTTCGCCACTGATTTCGATTGGCTGTAGCTCGCAAACAAAGTCGAAATTGAAGAATCCGTCTAATGACTTTTGTGCGTATTGGTCTGAATATACTCTGTGCCGATTTTCGTGAGAATCCGCCAAATTTGCGGCCACTGAACAGTTAGTTTCACTTTTGACATAATCCAAGACGGCGCAAAACCTATCAGGGCATATTATGACGTCATAGGGTGCATTGAACTCGCTATGTTCCAAGGAATCCAACAATACATTGGTTTTGAAAATCGGCTAACGGTTCAAAAGTTATATGCACAAATGTATCTAAAACTTTGACCCGTTGGTGGCGCTATACTGTGTTTACTGCCAACATGTAACTTGGTGACATTACACATACGACTGTCCTCAATCAATGTGCCAAATTTCACAACTTTTTACCATACTGTCCTATGGGCTGTTTTGCTAATTATAGCGCCCCCTGGAGACGAAATGACACCATATTTGTTTCCTGCACTTAGGACACAGCCTTGAAGCATGCCATGCAATCTGGTTTTGTTTCGCCAAAGTGTTCCAGAGATATAAGCTCACATCGAAATCGCCGCCCTCGCCATTGATTTCGATTGGCTGTAGCATGCAAACAAAGTTGAAATTGAAAAATCCGTCAAATAACTTTTGTGCGGATTCATCTGAATATACTCTGTGCCGATTTTCGTGAGGATCCGTCAAAATTTGTGACCTCTGAAAATTTAGTTTCACTTTTGACATAATCCAATATGGCAGCCACAATCTTACGCCGACGTGAACATTTTGGATACGACCTGAATTGTGACCTTCCAGAGTATTAGTAGACATGAAAATTTAACGCCATATCCAAACGCATCAAGACAAACAAGCAAAAATGTAATTTTATTAATTACAGCGCCACCTAGTGGACAAATACCACCAAATTTTATTGGCACACTTTGGGGCGGGTCTCGATGCACGTGACCAAATTTGGTCTTCGGAAGTCAAAGCGCTGCCGAGATATGAGCAAACGCCCTGTTTGGCGGCGTTGCCGCCAACAGCGATTGGCTAACATGAAAGGTTGGCATCAGCTGTCAATGGGGCCACCCACTGTATCTGTGGATATGACAATTTCATTTCAAATACAAACACTTCAGGAGATATGAGCAAAAACAATGTTTTGCTAATTATAGCGCCCCCTAGAAACGTTATGACACCATATTTGTTTCATGCA
This sequence comes from Collichthys lucidus, assembly GCA_004119915.2. NCBI lineage: Eukaryota > Metazoa > Chordata > Actinopteri > Sciaenidae > Collichthys > Collichthys lucidus. The sequence goes on along the minus strand of CM014093.1, from coordinate 851,898 downwards.
CTTGGGACACAGCCCCGAAGCATTCCATGCAATTTGGTTTTGTTTCGCCAAAGCGTTCTTGAGATATGAGCTCACATCGAAATCGGCGCCTTCGCCGCTGATTTCGATTGGCTGTAGCACACAAACAACGTCGAAATTGAAAAATCTGACTAATAACTTTTGTGCGTATTGGCCTGAATATACTCTGTGCCGATTTTCGTGAATATCCGGCAAAATTTGCGACCTCTGAAACTTTTTTTTCACTTTTGACATTTTCCAATATGGCGGAAAATCTATCATGGCGCATTATGACGTCATAGGGTGCATTGAACTCGCTATGATCCAAGGATTCCAACGGTACCTTGTTTTTAAAAATCGGGCTCACGGTTCATGAGTTACATGCACAAATGTACTTTGAACTTTGACCCGTTGGTGGCGCTATACTGTGTTTACTGCCAACATGTAACTTGGTGACATTACACATACGACTGTCCTTAACCAATGTGCCAAATTTCACAACTTTTTACCATACGGTTCAATGGGCTGCCATAGACTCCAATGGCAGAAGAAAGAAGAAGAATAATAAATATAGCTGCAAGCAGCAATGACGGGCCCATGCAGATCAGGCGATCATGTAATGTAATAAAAGTAATCATTAGCATACATGTACAACACTGTACAACACTGTACTGTACGACACTGTACGACACTGTACTGCACTGTACAACACTGTACAACACTGTACAGCCCTGTACTGCACTGTACGACACTGCAACACTGTACTGCACTGTATAACACTATACTGCACTGTCCAACACTGTACTACACTGTACTGCACTGTGCAACACTGTACTGTACTGCACTGCACTGTACAACACTGTACTACACTGTACTGCACTGTACTGCACTGTACTGCACTGTGCAACACTGTACTACACTGTACTACACTGTACTACATTGTGCATTATGCAAGGAATCCAACGGTACCTTGTTTTTGAAAATCTGGCTTACGGTTCAAAAGTTATATGCACAAATGTACCTTGAACTTTGACCCGTTGGTGGCGCTATACTGTGTTTACTGCCAACATGTAACTTGGTGACATTACACATACGACTGTCCTCAATCAATGTGCCAAATTTCACAACTTTTTACCATACTGTCCTATGGGCTGTTTTGCTAATTATAGCGCCCCCTAGAGACGAAATGACACCATATTTGTTTCCTGCACTTAGGACACAGCCTTGAAACATGCCATGCAATTTGGTTTTGTTTCGCCAAAGTGTTCCTGAGATATGAGCTCACATCGAAATCGCCGCCTTCGCCATTGATTTCGATTGGCTGTAGCATGCAAACAAAGTTGAAATTGAAAAATCCGTCAAATAACTTTTGTGCGTATTGGTCTGAATATACTCTGTGCCGATTTTCGTGAGAATCCGTCAAAATTTGTGACCTCTGAAAATTTAGTTTCACTTTTGACATAATCCAATATGGCAGCCACAATCTTACGCAGACGTGAACATTTTGCATACGACCTGAATTGTGACCTTCCAGAGTATTAGTAGACATGAAAATTTAACGCCATATCCAAACGCATCAAGACAAACAAGCAAATATGTAATTTTGTTAATTACAGCGCCACCTAGTGGACAAATACCACCAAATTTTATTGGCACACTTTGGGGCGGGTCTCGCTGCAGGTGACCAAATTTGGTCTTCGGAAGTCAAAGCGCTGCCGAGATATGAGCAAACGCCCTGTTTGGCGGCGTTGCCGCCAACAGCGATTGGCTAAAATGAAAAGTTGGCATCAGCTGTCAATGGGGCCACCCACTGTATCTGTGGATATGACAATTTCATTTCAAATACAAACACTTCAGGAGATATGAGCAAAAACAATGTTTTGCTAATTATAGCGCCCCCTAGAGACGTTATGACACCATATTTGTTTCATGCACTTGGGACACAGCCCCGAAGCATGCCATGTAATTTGGTTTTGTTTCGCCAAAGCGTTCCTGAGATATGAGCTCACATCGAAATCGGCGCCTTCGCCGCTGATTTCGATTGGCTGTAGCACACAAACAACGTCGAAATTGAAAAATCTGACTAATAACTTTTGTGCGTATTGGCCTGAATATACTCTGTGCCGATTTTCGTGAGAATCCGGCAAAATTTGCGACCTCTGAAACTTTTTTTTCACTTTTGACATTTTCCAATATGGCGGAAAATCTATCATGGCGCATTATGACGTCATAGGGTGCATTGAACTCCCTATGATCCAAGGATTCCAACGGTACCTTGTTTTTGAAAATCGGGCTCACGGTTCATGAGTTACATGCACAAATGTACCTTGAACTTTGACCCGTTGGTGGCGCTATACTGTGTTTACTGCCAACATGTAACTTGGTGACATTACACATACGACTGTCCTTAACCAATGTGCCAAATTTCACAACTTTTTACCATACGGTTCAATGGGCTGCCATAGACTCCAATGGCAGAAGAAAGAAGAATAATAATAATAATAATAATAATAATAAGAAAACGTAGAAAAACAATAGGTCCCTGCAGCTATCGCTGCATGGGCCCTAAATATAGCTGCAAGCAGCAATGACGGGCCCATGCAGATCAGGCGATCATGTAATGTAATAAAAGTAATCATTAGCATACATGTACAACACTGTACAACACTGTACTGTACGACACTGTACGACACTGTACTGCACTGTACAACACTGTACAACACTGTACAGCCCTGTACTGCACTGTACGACACTGCAACACTGTACAACACTGTACTGCACTGTATAACACTATACTGCACTGTCCAACACTGTACTACACTGTACTGCACTGTGCAACACTGACTGTACTGTAGCACTGTACGGCACTGTGCACAACACTGTACTACACTGTACTACACTGTACTACATTGTGCATTATGCAAGGAATCCAACGATACCTTGGTTTTGAAAATCGGGCTAAC